>JALBCR010004772.1:0-275288 GCA_030710515.1 Abscondita cerata | reverse complement strand
TCAGTATACTTCGTTTCAGTTGCATGTGCTCCTACATTTCCACCATCATCTAGTTATCATCTACCTCCCATTCAAAATCAGTATCCCCAATACAAATCAATCCCAATCCAAATCTAACTTCATTAAATAATACTGGACCATTGAACAATTTTACAGTGAATTTGCAAATGGCATTGTCTCACCTTCATCTACAAGTGGAAGTGATATATTTGATTTCTCAAAACAATAGTATGAATACTAATGTATTATAACCTTACTTTTTCATAATAAAATTTGTATTTAATAAAAATGTATTATTTTTACCTTATAGTTACCGACAAACGTTCTTCTGGTGGTATGGACTTTTTCCCATGTCGTATCTTTGTATGTTATTGATGGACCGATAATCCTTAGCAATTCGTCAAAACTATTTTTAGACATTCTGTAATACTGAAAAAAACTTTTTAGGATGCTCACGCAAATCTTGAAATAACTTATAAAATTGTCCTTTCAATAATCTTTGACTTGTTATTGGATGAACCCAATAACGGTGTTTACGTCGTTTACTTTTGCTCGAAGCAAAAGAGCGATCACACATGTGGTTTCCACCATCCATTGTTAAACTACTCATATTCAGCTATTTATTATTCGCAGTGGGTGGACCTAGTAAATTAGTTGCGACTACGATTTTTTAATCGTGGCGACTAGAAAATCGCTAGTAGAGGCACAGCCTAAGTGTTATACAACTTGAAACTGTAGATTCTCTATGAAAATGAAAATAGTTTCCTCTTCAAAATTTTTTCTGTAGGATTTCGTTTTAAATCAAAATAATGAAATTTTTTTTCTATAATAACTTCTAAATCACTTTTTCACATCTTCATCAGATATGGCACATTGTAAACACTCATTCTGCAGTATTATTGAATAAAATGTTGTTATCAAAATACGATTGTCCTTCTCAATACTTTGATACCACCACAAGAAATTTTTGTGGTGGGAAAATATTTTCTCTTTTCATAAGGAATATACAGTTTCACGTTGCAACATAATGAATCATACAGTTTTGTTCTTGCATAAAATGTTCAGTCAAGTTAATAACGCATTTCAGTTCACAATTTAAAAACGACAAAAAAGTCTACCATAATGCTTTCTTTGTTTACCAGGTAAGGAAACGTGGTTTTAGAAACACCTAAAGTACCCTAAATTTAGTATATGAAATTCCTGTAGTTTGCTTCAGTGTTACGAATTACAAGTTGTTGATTGCTGGTTGATTGTTGATCTTGAATCGTTTTATTCGTATTATTTATTCATTATTCTTGCTCTTCTCGTATTTATCCGTTTCGTAAAACATTCTTTTTTAATCGTTTTGTTAGATTTTTACTAAATACCCGTAAGTATAGTGGCTGTTCTGATGAAAATAGAAAGAAATAGGATATACTCTTTTGTCCTTTTTGAACTGTAGTGCTCATTCAGGAACCGCTCAAAAGTCCACCTTTCCCTGCTCGACACATTTGACGTCATTTAGCATTCGAGGATTGACACTTTTAAATATCCGTTGCTCCGTGTCTTCCGGTGTTGTTAGTTCATCGCGGTTATCCATATTTTTCAAAAAATTTTCAAAAATCTAACGGAGTCAGATCCGGGGACCTAGCCAACCAATTCAAAGTCCCAACTCGCCCAATCCAACGGTTAGGTAGCCAATTGTTTAGATATCGTTAGACTGCAGCAAAATAGTGAGGAGGTGCTCCGTCATGCTGGCACCACATGTTTGCTCGCGTATGGAGTTATACATTTTTCAACAGATTATTCGTTTCAGTGGTAAGAAAATTAGGTATGTTGCCCCCGTCAAGCGACCATAAAAAAAATATAGCCCGATGACGTTATCCCCGATAATACCGCCCCATAAATTCAGTAACCACCGATGTTGGTGATCTTTGACTCTGTTCCAATGAGGAGTCTCAGTTGAATAGTAGTGACAGTTATGTCTGTTTAGTAAACCATCACTATGAAATGTAGATTCATCGCTAAACATAACAACTTTGAGGAAATTTGGATCTTGAATGATTTTTTGTCTAATATCACTACAAAAGTCAAGTCTTGATTGGAAATTATTATCATGTAATTGCAGGTGGAGATTAATGTGATAGGGATGATGATGATGTTTTTTTGTTATTGCCCATACAGAAGTTACACTGACATCTACTGACTACTTATATTTTGTAGACTTGACGGTGGTGTCTCTTATAGTGATAACAAAACGGCCAATTCATTATTTTTTCCTGTTTCCTCGAATCTCCTCTTTAGCTTCATGAAAGCTTCAACTATACAATATAAATGTAAGGACAATCAAACATATCTTACGTTACAATTGAAAAGAAAATTGACGCTTGTATGTGTGAAATTAACTATTATTGTCAAAATCAAGGCACACTATTTTTTGCAAAAGAGTGTTATATTAAAAATGCGGCAAATGATACAGAACTGTGATTTTCTGAAATACACTCACTTTAGGTATACCAAACCCTATACAAAATTGAGGGGAGACAAAATCTGCATCCGATGAAATTAAAATATACTGGGTGTTCTACTTGAAAAAATCGACTTTTGAACATCTAGACATCATCTAACTTGAGAAGTAATTATGGACAATCTGTACTACACTTCAGTACTATCATTTGAATCTGGTTACTGAGCAACTTCCAAAATTTTACTTGTATCGTAAATCATCTATCAACTGGGATATTCAGGTTTCTAAATACTATTGCAACAGTCGAATTTTTTCGAAAAAATCAAATAACTTAAAAATTCCCATGTTGAGTTTAGAGGTATAACACCTTATAAATGTTTTATTCAGAAAAATAAGTAGAATCTAATTCTGTAATAATTGGGTGTTTCATAAGAAAAAATGTATGTTTGGTTTATCGTGCTTTTTTGGGACACCATGTATGTTTGCCAATATTTTCAAATTTTGGCGACGTCACAAAATTACAGATCGAATTGAAAGTGTAACCATGAGCGAGCTCCTTCTCATGGATGAAAGATCATGTATAGTAGATGAAAGAATATAATTGCAATATCAAAAGCTTGGTATTTCCACTGGGTTTATAAAATCACATGTAATTATTAATGACATTAAATACATTAATTGCAAAACCATGCATGATTAACTGATTATGGTTACATAATTAGAAAAAACATAATTATTATAATAATTCGTAGATTTATAATACAAACACAAACAGTAAAACTATACCATCATTTACACTTAAAATACCAACGATATTTACCATTAACGCAAAAATCTAAATTACTAGAAATAGAATGAAAACAAACAATGCTAATCAAAGACATGAAAACCTGTTACCAAGCGGTAAAAAATATTGGATCAATAATTTTTTTATATTAGTATGATTTAAAAATCAATTACTTAAAAGGAACCACATAAATCGTACACTGAATTAGAGGTAAAGACGGAACGAAATAAAGAACGTTATTTTAGGGGTGTTGTTAAGGTTGAACAACCACTCCCTTAAAATATACTGATCGATTGTGCACACTACCTTATACGGGAGTGGCCATGTATAAAATAAATTTAACATATACCTACATGATACCTTCGTTATATATAAAAAAAATAAGACAATTTTAATTAACTTGTAAATGGTTCAGCCTAGTTCAACCTGTTCATAAGCAAAACGGTTTTTAGAAGAAAACACAAAAAACTAAAACGTGAAAAAGGTTGCATTGTAGTGACATTGATAAATGCGTTCTTGTGCATAATATTAACATTGATATTGTAGAAACAGGAACAAAACAACAAGGTTGTTTTGCACATTCTGATCTCGATAACTTGAACGACAAATTTAGTTGTGCATGCGTATTTTTATGCATACCGTATAGGTAATGTCAAAAGTCTTCTGTCTAAGATCGTGCTATAACCTAATGAAAGTTGTAAGTATATTTTATAGTTGTATTTATTGCAAGAACTTTACTGCTCGTAAATGGAAAAATATGCGTATGTTGTGTTTATTTTTAGCGACTTTTATGCGGTACGATAAAAGAAAACTTGTCAAGTATGTACTATAACAGACAAGTCCGTATTCAAAAATTATATTTTCGTTTGCATTTACATTATTTAAAATGTTTGCCAATATTTCTCTATAAAATAATCAGCTTGTAAACATAACGGTTTTGTTTTTGTAATCGCAAATTTTCATAATATGATTTAACATTTAATTTCAATATTATTATGAGCATTGTAATTATAGTTCTTATTTTATATTTTCATTATTCTTTATAGAATGTTACTGAAAGTATCCGACACTTCTGCAAGTTTCTTAGAAAAATAATTTAAATCTCATGAAAAAATAGTTTGAACGAAATCATTAAAGATATAGATTTAACAATTTATTAAAATTGTAGGGTCAAGTGGGGGACAGTGTAACAAAAAGTCATTTTTATATATAGAAAAATAGTTATTTGTTTAACTAGACAGAGAAGTAATAGATTTACTGCCGCGGCTAGCATTTTATTGCCGGAGGCGAAGCCGAGGCATTGAAACTAGCCAAGGCTTTTATAACTATTTTATAACAGATACAACTCACAATTTTTAATATTTTTTCTAATTGTATGTTAGAGGTAATAATTAAATCGTACTTTCTAATTATTATTGTCGATTAGACCTTAAATTGTATACATAATACTATCTACCGAAAAAATAAGACATCACTGTTACATTCAATTTTATTTATCAATTGATTGTGAATGAGATAGAGGTTAGTGGATTCCATGTGCCTGCTTAAATCACATTACTACAAAAAAGTCCAAAACAATATACACAATCTTTAACAACAAATATCTTATAAAAAAAATATATAAACTTAAAAATTCTTTCACGGAAATAAAATGCAATTATTTTCTCAACAAATACTTAATTTATAAATCACATAATAAAAATATAATACGCATATACAAATAAAATAACAAACAAACAATTAAAAACAAAATAACTGTAAAACTAACTTTTTAAACAATTAAAAAGCCGTACTGAAATGGTATTGGAAGTTTAATAAACATTCAAAAGGTACAACAACGTTGGCGGGCTGAGTTTGGTGCGACTGCACCAGCATTTTGGATAGGTCAAAAGAAGGTCCCTATTAGGTTCCATTACGGTCTCTCAGACCTATACACCACTGGTCCTTCCTAAAGAACATTGAAAAGAATAAAGTTTATCGACAGAAACCAGCTACACTGGACGCTTTTCTGAGAATCCATTGAAAAATCATGCGCAACCATCAAACCGGACACAATATAATTTTATTCGATCAGTAGTTCAGTGGCATCGACGCTGTATAACTGATAATAATTAGTCACTTTAAATATATAACTATCTGTTGAGAAAACAATGCACTACACAACTGCGAAAAAAATTGTAAATCTAGGACATTTTGTTTCCAGATATTTATGTCAAAAACTGTACATCGTTTAGACCTCTATTGCCGTTGCAAGTGAAGTCTGAGGTAGTTATGACTTTTTCTGAATTGTTTAGTTGAAAATCGCCATTTTATCTTATCTAGATTAAGTTGTTTGGAGAAGAGATTAATCTGTGTTTAGAGATATTTTCTAAAATAATGGAAAGTGATGAAGAAATCTTAACACCTACTGAAATTGAAGAATTGGCAAAAATGCTGAATATAATTTGTTGCTTACAAAATCCAGAAAATTGTATGAAATATGTTATAGAAAATGTATGGATTATCGCATTAACAAGAAAATCGAATCATTTTCAGAAACCGTTTTACTGGCGTACTTTGCAGAATTAGCCAAGAAATTGAAATCTTCGACTTTATGGTTTACATATTCTATGTTGAAGACTACATTGCATATCAACAATACTATAGATATATCTAAATATTTAAAACTACAAGCCTTTTTAAAGCGTCAATCAGATGGTTACCTTGCCAAAAATCCTGAGTACCCACAAATTCAGGAATTTTTGTTGGAAGCTCCAGATAATATATATCTATCTACAAAAGTAAGAATTTAGAAATGATAAATTTTTAATTTAGTATTAAATAAACGATTTTTTAATTTTAGGTTGCTTTAATTTATAGTAGTAAATAGAGATATATTTTTTGACAAAAATAATAGTAGGATACCACCTACGCCATGTAATTGTAAATAGTATAAAGTACCTTGTGTTCATGTTTTATATGCAAAGAAACGTGTTTTTTTCACCTTTTTTCCTGAGTAAAAAGTAATAAACCAATGTTAATGGTGTAAAAAGGAAAGTTATAGAAGATAAAATACGAATAAAATGAGCACCAATTGGACTCAATCAGGTAATAACTTTCCAACAAAAATCGGAAAAGTGAAATATTTGGGTTTTTCTTTTAAAATTTGTAGATCCGTCATTTTTGAGATGTAGCATAAATCTTTCAGGAAATAGGAGGTAATGATACGTACTTAGTGTGTGCAAACCCTGCAATTGTCGGGCAATTAGTTTATGCACAATTGCGATTTAAATTTTTTAAATCAATAAAAATATTCAATCGAAATAGAATGAACAAAACGTATGATCATCTAATTGTCAAAATGATATTTAACACCCAAAAATGCATGCAAAGATGACTGAAAATGAACGAGTGTAAGCATACGGAGAAGTAGTGGGAGTACCCGTCCGCAGCGCGCTTATATAAATCTCAATCCCCTCAAACGGCGGTAAATTGTCAACAATCTACTAATTATTTGCCCTATTGACTGGGGTATTATGGTATAGCGGGAGCATGTAAGTAATAAGAGCTATACCAGAATGGAAAAACTCAAATTGAAGATATGGGAAAAAAAATTGTTTATAACTCTTCCTGACACAAAGACAAAAAAATTACGATCATTTATTGTAGATTATCAGGCTGGCTACCTACATTTTTTTTTAAATACAATAATGGTAAGGCATACAAACAACCGCTTGGTATTCATAAATTTGGAAAAATGCCAGAATTGCAAAATTTTTAAAATTATCAAACCCATAAGAATTTACTGGACATTGTTTTCGCAGAAGTTCTGCAACATTGTTGGTGGACTCTGGGGCAGATATAACCACCTTAAAAAGACATGGTGGTTGGAGATCATCAACAATAGCCGAATGTTATATTGAAGACTCTATAGCTGCAAAAACAAATGTTAGTGAAAGACTTTTTTCGGATCCCAAAGAACAAATTATCGTCTGTTGTAGCACTAGTTCACAAATAAATAAAAATAATTATACTATGATTACAAAACGCACAACGGATTATCGTAGCCAGTGGAGTAATATTGGAAAATTGTTCGCATTACTATAAATATTCACAATAATCATTGATATGTATTATATGTAGAATTTCATCTACTTACATTTTTGTTATAATGTTCTGTGTTATATTCTGTTTTGATTTAATTATGAATGTTACAGTTAAAATTATAATAAAATTTTGAATTTTTGTCTTTCTTTTGTAAATATTTACTTATTTTAAACCATCGCTAATAACGCGACAATTAACATTATTTTTTAACTTATTTTAACCGGTCCAGAATGTTACCTAATAAGGACTGAGGGCGAAAAACATTAACATTGAAAAACTTGCATAACTTTTAAACCGCTAAATAAATTTTCAAAAAATTTAGTTTTTGGATAGGTTATTTATTATAT
This sequence comes from Abscondita cerata, assembly GCA_030710515.1. NCBI lineage: Eukaryota > Metazoa > Arthropoda > Insecta > Coleoptera > Lampyridae > Abscondita > Abscondita cerata. The sequence continues at coordinate 267,622 of JALBCR010004772.1, read as the reverse complement.
AAAAATTAAGAAAAAAAATCAATCAGACTTATCGTCATAAAATATTTTGAGCTTGTCGGGAATGGTCTCCATCATGGCTTTTATGGTGGTGCTCGACACTTTCTTGGTCGCTACGGTCCACATTTTTCTAAAACTTTCAATCGATTTTGTAGCCTTTTTGTCTGCTTCAAGCTTCTTTCACCAAAGCCCAGTACCGCTCGATTGGGCGAAGCTTAGGGCAATGTGGTGGGTTAGCCTCCTGGGTACAAAATCGACATGATTCTCTTCGTACCATTTTTTGTCTGCTTACTGTAATGGCACGAAGCTAAATCCGGCCAAAAAAATGTGGATACCTTATGTTTACTCAGAAAAGGCCGCAATCTTTTTGGAGACACTCCTTCGTGTAAATATCGGAGTTAATTGTTCCATTTGTTATGAAAGATTGCTTCTTTCACCGCAGCTACAAATCGCCTGCCAAACGAGATATTTTTGGAAACTTGGACTTTATTTTAGTTCTAAACTTTAGGAACATTTCCTCGTCCACAGGAAACATAAAACTCCTGACCAGGTAGTTGAGAAAAATCGGCGAGGACGTAAGTCTCATCGTCCATCAAGCAACATTGACGTTTTTGGAAAAAATCTGCTCTCAACTTTCTGGCTCGTTTCTTCGGCTTCAATGTTTTTCTCCGCATTACGATCTGGAGTTTGAACTTTGTAGGACTTAAATCCACTCTTTTTTTTTATTTTTCGAATTGTCTTTTCCGACAAGTCCAACGATATCAGCGGATTCTTAACCATCGCAGATATTGCCTTTTGCACCTTTTTTGGTGAATGAAAACCCTCTAGTCGTCCACTTCCTGGTTTCCGTGTTATGGTAAAGTCTTCCTTGTACCGCTTGATGACTTTTGCTGCCACTTGCCTGCAAACTTTTGCCTCCTTTGCAATGCGAACGACTGACCATTGTGGATTCTCAACAAATTTTTAATGATTAATCTATGTACTTCCACTACTTTTACCATTGTGAACACAATTTGACTCAAATAAAAATAAAAATTTGACGACATATTCTGACAACTATTTCAAAGCCTACTATATCAAAATTTTGTAAAAAATTATATGGTATAAAAGTTATGTAAGTTTTTCAATGTTAATGTTTTTTCGCCCTCAGACCTTATAGTTAATTTATTATACAGTGACTAAATTTACTAGAGTAACTTTTTTGGTTGGATACCTAAAAATTTAATGCCCTAGGCATTAAAAATCATTTTTACTGCCTAGGCAGTAAAAGTGTTACTTCTATAATCGATCAATGTCACTAAAACTGACATTTAATGTCAATCGGAGAAAAAAACGTTTATTATATCCTCTTTTACTATAAAATTAGCAGTCTTTAGCCCTCATATTAGACTTGAAATAATATGAAAATTGTGCTTGAAAATTAGTTTTTTTTTGGTTTTGTGAGATCACAAATTTGTTATAGTGTGCGCCAGGGATAGGGTACAGTTTAACAGCTATAAGGGTACACTATAACAAGATGGGGTATACTATAACAATAGACTAAACATACATCAAACAAAATAAAATATGAAAAATAGTAAACCTTTATCCTCAATTATGTACCATAACATATTTTAGTACTCAAAATATAATAAAAAGTAAAATGTAGGTATACTATCAAAATATTATCTTTTCTTAGCTTAGATTGCAGTGATTCAGTATTTTTTTTGGAAATAAGTAACAGTCAGCTTGACGTTTCGTTTTCTTTTCTATTTTAGGTAATGGCAATATACGCTAAATATCATCGACTCGGGCAGTAGCAAGATCCGGTTCTAAAGGAAATAAGAGACATTATTAATTTTACTATTAAACCAATTTCTGTCTTTCTTTTCCGATTTCGTACCGTTCAACAAATATACTTGTTAATTAACAAAGTTGATAAGATTTGGAACTTGAGTGGAGAGGGTGTTATAAAATTGACCCTAACTTCGTAAATGATTAATTCAATTGAAAATGGCCGCTCATTTATTGATAGTGGCAAGCGTTCTAATAAGCCACGGGACTAAAATTATGTTTTGATCAACACTAATTCTGATCAACGACGTAAATCAGTCATAGATATTCAAATAGAAGCAACAAGAACTACAAAAAGTGTCAAAGAGTACCTACTACCAACTTCACTGATTCTATTATGCAGACCAAATGTATGAACTTTTGCACCACAATAATACTTCATCATTTTCGCGGTAACACACTTAGAAAAAAATAAATAAATATTATTTAAAACAAACATTTGTTAAACTTTTATAGGTTAGAAATTGCAATAAACTTTGTTTATCATTTAAAACACCTATTAATTGAAGATAAAGGAAACATGTATTTACTCACCAGTAATTAATAGTTTTCCAACAAGAATAAAACTTCACTAGTTAAAATTAACACGTTTTTCCACAAAAAACACAAATTAGAGCAGTTTTCCGTTTACGCGGCAATTTGACGTCTGATGACAGCTGGTTAAGATGGCGGCGCATGAAACTAATAAAACACGTCAAGACAGACCATACACAAATAAAAAAAGGACAGAGATGTTCCTTATATGTTATACTGAGTTCCTTGTTATACTGTCCCCCACTTGACCTTACTGTCAATTACGTCATACTTATTACTTTATCAAAAAACAAAACAATTACTAAGAATTTGCAAATTTTCGGGTTAATCCGAAAAAAGTGGGAATTGTAGTAACTTTTTACAACAATGACCTTTTACATAATTTACAACAAAACAATTTATTAATTAATTAGCAATGATATCTCACATTTTCAACAATTTTGCTTTCGAATTATTTCAATGAGAGCAAGAATATTTTGGGTTAATTTACAGTGTGTCGCATTTAAAAAGAAGACATTTCCATATTTTTTTTATTTGCATGAATATAGTAGATTTGAATGTTTGCCCTGTCATATAAGGTGATGGTTCACATTAAAAGATACTTATCTAAAATTGTAACTTTATATGTAAATTTTGAAAATAGAGCCAATTCTTAATACTTTGCTTCGTGTTAAGAGATATCAAAAAGTGCTTAAAAAGTCTTCAAGAATAGTTTTAAAACCAACTTACCAATTTTCATGACAAAATTCTAATTTTTCATTTTTTCATTATTATGGTCTGTACTCAAAATTACTAGTGTGCTATGGAAAATAATTTGACAGAAGTGTTAAATATTAATTATTTTTAAGTTTTTTTTGTTAAGTTTTAGTTAGTAAGTTTTTAATATAAGTTAGTTTTTTGTAACTACGTTAATTTCTCTTTAGTACGATCACGAATTTTCTCTTTTTTGCTTTTTGTGTTGAATCCTAGATAAAAAGTGAATAATCAATAATCAATATAATCGGTTGTTTGGTGATCATGCTCGTAGGAGCATAGAAGTTTACTCAGTGGCTTTTTGGGTCTCGTCGTGGGGGGTTGGTTCTTCCTTTTCTTCTTTTTGTTGTGTTGGCGTTTGGGTGTTTTTTTGGTTTTCGTTTGGTGGGTCGGTGTGTTTGTTTGTCGTGGTTTCCTTGTCGTCGGTCTCTTCGTTCGTTTATTGTCGGGGGGGTGTGTTCGGTTTGGTGTGTTTGTTGGTGGGGGGGTTTGGTGTCTTTGTTGGGTTTTTGTGTCCCTGGGTTCCGGTTTGGGTGTTTGCTTGTGTTTTTTGCTTGGTTGGGGGGGGGGGTTGGGTGGTTGTGTGTTGTATATACAGAGTGGAACAAAGTCTGGAAACGCTCAATTATCTCACAAATGGGTAGTACAGAATTGTACAACATGTACAACATTTTGGATAAGTATATTTTGGGATACGAAGATTCCAGATTTGATATCTGCAATGTTGCCAGATTTAATTACTTGAATTCTATTTTTGCACGGACAGTTTTATTTAGTTTAAGACCTTCCTGACTTTATCAAATATTGAGTGTTACATTATGGTTGAACTCGTATTGAAGGGACATTCCAATAATGATACAATATACGGGGTGATCTATTTAAAAACCAAAGTTAGTAATAATATCAGAAAAACGGTAAATCTGGCAACATTGCAGATGTCAAATCTGGAATCTTCGTATCCCAAAATATACTTATCCAAAATGTTGCGTACAATTCGTACTACCCATTTGTGAGGATAATTGAGCGTTTCCAGACTTTTTGTTCCACTCTGTATAAGCTTCCCATTGTTTTTTAATTTTAGTATCGGTATCGCTGATGATGATAGCTTATCTATTAAAACACGTGTCCGAGTAAAGTAAATATAAATACATTCTACTGCTCTAAAATGCAGATAAATGTTTTACTTGTATTGTTTATCATTTATTAATATCTTCAATTTTAACATTTAGTATATCTTCGATGTTTTGTACTTTTCCTTAAGCATTCCCCGCCTATTTTGCCAAAGCTGCATGAAAATGAAGGAACTCACCAAATACAGTGATATCTTCTGTCTTCAGATGTCCTCTTAAAATAAAGAAGCCCATTTATATGTGTAGGAGTATTTTCATTTTCTCTCCTCTTGTTCTTAACTAAGTTTCTAGTATAATTTCGTGTATTTTCTAAACCATCCAAAGAGAATTATGTCTCGAAAGTTTTTAGTTTGAAGAGTCCTCGTTTTTTAAATACTGACTGTATTATTCCCGTTTTCTAGGTTGTTGGTGTTTTCATTCTATTCCAGATTAACTGATATAGTTTTCGCAGTTCTTCTCTCTTTTTAAATTATTATTTCGTCACCTATCTGTATTCTGTTTTTTATGTTGTATTTTTCTGATTTCTCTTCTATTACTTATACCTACTGTATTTTTTTTCAGTTGTTGGTATTATTTTTTCTATATTTTTATTAACATAATACCTCAGACATTTTTTAATTTTACAGTTTCCATCTCACTGCTCAAATCTTTTTTATTTCGTATAATTTTCCTTGCTGTTTTTATTAATTTATTCATTAATTCTTTGATAATAGTTGCCACAGCAAAGAAATAATCCAACTCATTTCTTTGCAGTTACTTCAAATGTTTCTATATTTTCTCTTAGCGTTTCACGTACATCTATATAACTGTTGCCTTTCACATACATACTTTTTTTGTTTCATTTGGTACAACCATTTGTATCCAACCATTTCTCTACCTATTTTCTTTATTTTTTAACTTTATCATGGATCTGTAAATTTTCCTTAGGATTATTTTTATTTGACTTTTTCAGAATGCTTTCATAATATTTCTTGAATTGAATCTATACAAATACAAAAGTCCCAAATTACTTTTCCACAATTTTTATTTGGATATGTCGGTTGCGATGTTAAGTTCTGTGAAGAATAATTTGGAATAATTTTATCACATCTCCTTGCTGGCAATACTAATGACAAAACCAGAGTCGACGTCGGTCTTGCGTTCTTCTTCATGTTTCATTGAATAAATATGCCCATGTCGTATTCGTTAAAACATATTCTGAAGCATATCCGAATGTATTTTTAGAAAGAAAACTGAAGCTTTTCATTTTGAAAGATTATTTTTGTTACACGGCCAACCCAAAATTCACAAGCCAAACAGATCATGTCAATAATTTAAAAACTTCTACGATTCTTACAAGAATAGTTTTTGTGTTGATGTGTTTATGTCTCTTTTAAACACTCAATATGTTTTTTAACGTGTTTAATTGCATGTAAAAACATTACAAAAAAAATTAAGGGCATAATTTATTTAAACTTTGATCTATTCATTTGTGCGCTCTTTAATCTCCACTGCCGCCTTTCACGCTATATGCTTTAGCTTCATTAATGTACAACCATTTTCGCACAGAAGTAGAATTTCAAAATTAATCTTTATTTTAAGACAAAGTAGTGGCCCGCCATTTTTTACACAAAATATTTAAGCAAACACGACGCCACTGAAGAAACTAAAAACAAAATTACCAGAAAATGTCTCTACTGCATAGAAAGTGTAGAAAAAAACCAAAGATTACAAAATGGCTAACTTTGTATTTCCACAAAAACTCAATTAAGGGTGAATTTTATCCCTTCAGTTTTTTCAGATTTTCTTCAAAATTAGTTCTTCTGACAAAAAATTACGCTATGAATACCATAAATTTTTTGGCGAATTTCGATGTAAATTCGATTAAAGGAATTCTTCTTATTCGAGTGAGATTGAATTTTTAGAAATGGTAGTCAATAAATTTTGTTTACAATAATATGGTGGTATTGGTTTTTTCGGCATAATTCATGGAAAATAAGTATAGGGTAAATTTTTCCTTCAAAGTGCAATTAAATTGGAATATGTTAATACATTAATTAAGAGGGTATTTGACCTACACTGGCAGGGTATGGTTCTCCACTTTGCATGCTACAAAATTCGGCCAAAAAGCATTTTATGAGTCATTATCGATTATTTAATAATAATTTTGTAAATCATGAGCTGCATACATATTTTATTGTATAAGACATCACGTGATAAAGTTTTGTTTTGATGCATTTAAATGCATATTTTAAAGGGTAATTTATCACGTTTTTTTTGAAAGTTTAGTTTCTTTAAAACACATATTTTGAGAAAAACTAAAAATCCATTGCACAAGAGACGTAAAATCATAATTTTTTTTTTGAACGTTGCATGTTCTTTATTTCTATAGAAATAAAGAACATAATTTTCGGCCACTGTTTCATGCATTACCATACCAGTTATTTAATAAACGTCATTTAGCTTTATTAAAATTTTGTGTGAATTGGAAAAATTGGAATCAAAACTGTAATAAATAAACATGATTTGAAATCACATAATATTTGTGAAGCTACGACTTATTTGACTGTACGTTTTAAACCGAATAAAATGGTTGAAGATAATATATAACTTCAAAACGCCTTTCGATAGATACCCTGTTGCATTGTTGTTATGCTGTGGTTTGGCCTTCATTGCTCGAAAAACATTTTTCTTAGAAAACCTTTTCTTTTAAAACATATTAACAAAATTTGTTAGTCTTTAAAATGTAACAAATAATAAGAAAACTTTTTTATTTTTGTTACAATACAAAATCTAATAAATGTTTTTCGGCAATTGACGAACTTTAAAAATTTTTCTTGAATAAATTTGAATAATAGATAGATTAAAAGATCACTATATTCCAAGTGAATTGAAAATCTAAAAATTATATTTGTCGATACCTCTGGAACCCAACCACAACTTAAATAAATTAATTTAAATAGAACACCATGCAGATTACTACATCCCTGAATGTCTTACTACAGTCTGAATATTATATACCATATACCTTGTCAAAACGTACGTCAATTTTCTTTAGAGTTTTTTCGTGTGTGTTTTTCTTAGGGTTTTTTGGTGCAAATATAAAATATGGAAGGTGATCAGCACCTTACAGTACTCTATGGTCAACAAGAAAAACACGTTGTTCCTGAGAATCACCACTTTGGTTTCCGGACCTGGTCATCAAGACCCTCCCGGATAATTAGGAAAAAATGTACAACACAATTTCACAAAAACACAATCACATTACACACTTAATTAACATTATTACATGTGAATACTAGGGTGGGTAAGGGTTGGCATGTTTAGGTTTTAGTGGTTTTCCTAAACCTTGAAGTAAATGCTTTGCCAAGACGAACCAATCCACAATTGCACACGGTTTCGTCACCACACTGTACAGGTTCATACTGATCTTCTGGGGCACCGCACATAACACTTACATCACAATATTTAAAATGTACCATACGATTAAATAAATAAACCTGAAAGGAATATTTTTTGAAATAATTTTCTTTTTTTATTCCAAAACCTAGTCAAAATAAAAAAAAATGTGCGAGTTAAATAACCCAATTTTTTCAAATGTAAATGTAACCCCTTTTTGACTTTGACATTTAATTCTACTTTAAAATTTAAGGTAAGAGTAGCAACATTAGGCATTGTTTTCAAAATTTTTGAGTTTTTTCATAAATATTGGGTTTGGCCTCTCTTTACAAACTTATAAAGTATATAATATTGTCGATTACTAACTTACTCATTTTGACTATTTAAATATGAATTTGGTTTACTAATGATAATTTTATACAGTAAACTTTTATAATAGTATGCACATTTGCATTCTATCATTTTATTTCAATGGCATTGATTGTCTGAGTAACCAAAGTCAAGTGAAATCGTAGTCAAATGTTTACTGTGCAACAGTTTGCGATTTGCAATTCATAATAGGAACTTAAATACTGATTTATAAGTGGACATTTTGAATACAACTGTTAGATTTTGTTATGTAATAATTATATAATGTCGTAGTTTCGCAGCCAACTAAGCTGCATATTATAAATGTTGCATTACATTATACTTACTAAACACAATTCGTATTAAAAACCCAAACAAATGAGTAACTTTGTATATAATAGGTATATACCTACTGACTACTTATTTATATTGTTAAATAGTATATTGTAAAAAGAGTACAAATCTGTCAAAATATATAAAAAAACTCATATTTCGAAAATATATATACAGTATTGGAAGCTTTATCTCTTCTTCAGAATAAAACAGTAAAATAGTAAAAATGGTTTTACCAATATACATATTTAATTTACAACATTGGAACATTTTATAAAACATTATTACATTATATTTAAGCGTCAGCTACTGTTTTATTATAAGTTTATTGAATTGTTTACATATGACTTTAAAACGGATTTTTAATAACTAACAAACTATAATGTATGTTACATAGATACATAATAAACTGTAGAACTAATTATAAATAATGCAGATACCTGACAGTACATTGCCTCTTTTTAGCCACTAAGATGATAAGCTGGACTTTTGATAATCCTTGTAGCTCACGATTCTCACTAACTAAAACTTCACCAGTATCATTTTTGGATTCACCAATATGCATATCATCATTAATATTAATTGAATTGTTATTATAAGAAAGGACTTAAGTACTAGAGTAAATGTAGGTTGTTGTTTATAATATGGAGCTAGAACTAAATGCCACCGTTTCAACAAGATATTGTTACGCCAGTGTAGTTTCCAGAATAAATTAGAGTAATCGCTGCGTTTCAACAACTCCATTCGAGAACATTCAATTATCTTCGAGAATATTATCTTTCATATATAAAAGCGTCATCATAAATTTAGGGATCAGTTCTAAGCTGTTATTCGTTATGATAAGTTGAAATAAAGAAAACGTATGTAATATAGTTGATGTGTATTTATACGAATTAAAGTAACTGTATATGTAAAATAAATTTAATACCGTTGTAACTTTATTAATTCTCGCGCTTGTAAATGCGAAAACGAAAACAAAGAAAGAGATAAGATTCGTAATAATATGATCGTGGTTCTTTAGTTTTTTAATAACTCTGCCATATGCAGATAAGTCGGTTACCAAACACTAAAATTTTCCTGCAATATAGAAATTTTCTGGCCATATGGCTTTTATTTAGTTGGTTTGAACTTTTGTCTTTGCTTGAGCTTCCCTTTTCTTAAATAAATTATGATTTATTGGTTTATTTAATAAACAAAGGGAAATAGTAACCTAAGTCTGTTTTTAGTCTCAAATAAATGTATTCATTCTAGTTTAACAAATTCTTGGCTACTTTGACAGCCATTCGACTGAGCAAAATTTTAAGGACTGCTCGTTAACGTTTAAATCCGAACCGTTTCGCAAACTCTTTAAACTCGAACAGTGTTAGGATTCCCATATCGTGCAGATGATTTTTTGAGTTTTAAAATTTACTAGTACATTTTTTTCTGTTAAATTGGTCAATTTAAAATTTTCTATAAAATATACTAAGTGTTACTATTAGAAACCAACGTTTAAATAAATCTACGCTATTCTGAACCATGGTTATCAAGAAATTTATAACAATAAACATTGTTAAAAGAATTTCGGTTCTATACTGAAAATATGGAATTGATTTTATCATCTTTATATATGTTTGTGGGTCCAGCATTCCAAGAATATTGCTTTAATTTACACTGAAATATAATCTTTTGATTGTCTTAACCCAATTTATTGTAAAAAGTTGCTTGTTATTGAAAAATTATGTACTATCGGATTAACTTCTCTCACTTCTTCTTACAATTTATCAGAAGTGGGAGCAATGAAGAAATTTCTTTGAAAGTGTATCAGCCGCTACTAATTATTTACCAGGTGAATAATAAACTTTATAATCATACAAACATGAACTTCTTTGTAATAACTCCTTGATGTTAAAGCCTAGCTTTTATATCCCAAACAAATGCAACGCTTTTCTTTAACAATGATGAACCTTCAAGAAAAATTTATGATATCTAAAGATTGTAATAATTCTTTCCTATTCTTAGGATCTGCAAATAATTTAATAGAAATAATTGTGGCTGAGTTTACCAAAATACCTTTTTCACTTATTTTATGACGTTTTTGTACACTAATTAATAAAAAAAAATTTTTTTTTTAATAAAAAATAAATTTATAATTATTTATTAAAATATTTTTTTATATGCATTTCTCTTTATTGAGAGTAGTACCTTTATCCTGAATACGTTGTAATACTTCTTTTTTTTTTTTTTTTTTTTTTTTTTTTTTTTTTTTTTTTTTTTTTTTTTTTTTTTTTTTTTTTTTTTTTTTTTTTTTTTTTTTTTTTTTTTTTTTTTTTTTTTTTTTTTTTTTTTTTTTTTTTTTTTTTTTTTTTTTTTTTTTTTTTTTTTTTTTTTTTTTTTTTTTTTTTTTTTTTTTTTTTTTTTTTTTTTTTTTTTTTTTTTTTTTTTTTTTTTTTTTTTTTTTTTTTTTTTTTTTTTTTTTTTTTTTTTTTTTTTTTTTTTTTTTTTTTTTTTTTTTTTTTTTTTTTTTTTTTTTTTTTTTTTTTTTTTTTTTTTTTTTTTTTTTTTTTTTTTTTTTTTTTTTTTTTTTTTTTTTTTTTTTTTTTTTTTTTTTTTTTTTTTTTTTTTTTTTTTTTTTTTTTTTTTTTTTTTTTTTTTTTTTTTTTTTTTTTTTTTTTTTTTTTTTTTTTTTTTTTTTTTTTTTTTTTTTTTTTTTTTTTTTTTTTTTTTTTTTTTTTTTTTTTTTTTTTTTTTTTTTTTTTTTTTTTTTTTTTTTTTTTTTTTTTTTTTTTTTTTTTTTTTTTTTTTTTTTTTTTTTTTTTTTTTTTTTTTTTTTTTTTTTTTTTTTTTTTTTTTTTTTTTTTTTTTTTTTTTTTTTTTTTTTTTTTTTTTTTTTTTTTTTTTTTTTTTTTTTTTTTTTTTTTTTTTTTTTTTTTTTTTTTTTTTTTTTTTTTTTTTTTTTTTTTTTTTTTTTTTTTTTTTTTTTTTTTTTTTTTTTTTTTTTTTTTTTTTTTTTTTTTTTTTTTTTTTTTTTTTTTTTTTTTTTTTTTTTTTTTTTTTTTTTTTTTTTTTTTTTTTTTTTTTTTTTTTTTTTTTTTTTTTTTTTTTTTTTTTTTTTTTTTTTTTTTTTTTTTTTTTTTTTTTTTTTTTTTTATAAGTATGGGGGGGGGGGAAGGGAAAGGAGAGGGGAGAAAGAAGAAAAAAAAAAAGGAAAAAGAAAAGAAAAGAGGAAAAAAAAAGAAAAAAAAATAAGAAAAAAAAAAAGAAAAGGAAAAAAATAAAATAAAATAAAAAAAAAAAAATAAAAAAAAAAAAAAGTAAAAAATAAAAAAAAAAGTATTAATAAAAGTAAAAAAAATAAAAATATAATAAAAAATAAAAAATAAATAAAAAAAAAGTTAAAAATAATTAAAAAATAAAAAAGAAAAAATTAAATAAAAGTTTAAATTTAAAAAGTTTTTAAAAAAAAAAATTAAAAAAAGAGTTTTTTAAATAAAAAAAAAAAAAATAAAAAAAAAATTATAAAAAAAAAAAAATAAAAAAAAAAATAAAATAAATTTTTTTTAAAAATAATAAAAAAAAAAGTTTAAAAAAATAAAAAAAAAAAAAATTAGAAAAAAATAAAAAAAAAAAAAATTAATTATTAAAAAAAAAAAAAAAAAGAAAAAAAAAAAAATAAAAAAAAAAAGAAAAAAAAAAATATATATATTCATTACATTTTTCAATTGTAGGTGCACGAATTAATATAAATTATAACAGCATTGATACCATATAACATTGTATTGAGTAAAATAGAAATAAGTTAGTAACTGAGATTGTTTTCTATCCGAATTTGATGAAACCCAGAAGTTGTATCTTCGAATATTTATATCCGAAAATACGCGTTAAAGTTGTTTCTACTATGCCAATAGGACACGGCCTTGTTTAAATGCGTAAAATCTACGCCTAGCCTAATTTTGTTCCCTTTTTACCACTACAGTTGAACTAACCTATTCTGGATGATAATCGACAGGTTCTACTATATCTAGCCGTTGTAAACGTTCTATTTCTTCTTTTAGAGGTTCAACTAAGAGAATTAGCACTACACGAGGAACTGATTGCATATTAGTAATCACGATTGGTTGAGCATGATTCATTTAAGGAAGCAACAACCATTAACTTATAAGATTCAGTTACCTCTCATACTTTTATGAATTATGTAGTAGAAAAGAAACTGAAAATAATAAAATGTCTCTCTATACTTTCAATGCAACGTATGTCGGCTTTAATACTACTTTTAAGACATGAGTCATACTCGAACTCTTGTGATTCCTACTATATGTAAGCTTGTGCATCTTTAATGATGTTTATAGTCAATTCTGTTTTAAAACTTCTCACTGACTCAGTAATTTATTTTTTTATGTTCCTCAATACATTTTCATCATAATAACAACCCATGTTTACTGAATTCAAATTTATTGGTACTACATTTTGCCTAAACTAAAGAATTTCGAGTTTAATTATAGCTGTGTGTTCCAAAATAGGTTTATGATAAAGTGATGAGTATGAAACTGCCTGTCAAAGTATCTCAGTGTTACAACCAGTAACAAATTTATTAATTTTACAAAGATTATTTACCATTCTCAAATCTAATATATTAATCTACATCTGTAGAATATATATAGACAAAACCCATTCCCTTACAACTGTCAACATTTACATTTACGCCCACAAATACATTTTGGGCATCTGTTTCTTCAGGTGAACTTACTTGTAATTATGGAAGTATTGTATGGTCTTCTATAAACTGATAACCAATGGCCAAGTTTTTTGTATTTATGGCTTACTGCTTTGTTTGCAGGGCACTTCTTCCTTGGATGATTTTTAAAATCACAGAAAGACCCTTTCTATTAAAGGTTTCCATGCTTTTGATAAGATGTACCACTGCTTCCAAACTTACTGGTTCACTTCTCGACCTTTACATTTGAGAGTATACAGCTGTTTAACGGACTGACGTTTGACCTTATTTCTCGATTCTGTTTCCCGTTTTGAATCCAAAACACATTTATTCTAAAGTTAATTTTGCCTGTAACAGCAACCGTTCTCTGGTTTTCTTGTCTATCATTCCTATTACGATTCTATCACGAATTAATCTATCTCCCAAAGATCCATACTCGCAATGTTCCGCTAAAGAATGTAAACTTGTTATGATATCGTCTACAGACTTACTAGGATTATTCACTCTGGAATTAAACTTATATCTTCTTTGGAAGATAATGTTTCTTCTTGAGATAAAATGAGATTCAAATTTTTCTAATACTTGTATGTAAGTCTTTGGTTTGGAAAATTGCAGAAGGATATTTTCAGACTCTTCTTTTATTATGTAAACAAGAATATCAATTGTTTCTTGATCTGTTTTATGGACTAATCTTTGATACCGATGTGCCTTTACGTCACTGGAGTCATGTCAATGGAGAACCATAAATGAATTCCTCTTAATTTGCCATAATTTCAAGCTTTGAAATTATTTTAACACGTAAGTTTTACTTAAAAATCCTTCCGCTACCACTATGTTTTATCATAACTTTAATTTATATTTAATTACGTTCTTTTTTCAGAAGGGACAACAAAACAAAGTTATTACTGTGCGATTATTTTGCCAACGTTTCGTGTTTAAAAGGTGAACACTTCTTCAGGCCATTCTCACTATAAATAACTGAACAATGTATTGTGTTATTGTAATCGCACTTCAAATATAGTATTGAAACAAGCAAAGATTTCTAAGTTTACAGATTTAATGGTAACAACCGTCAATGTTAAATTCAAAATATGACATACGTTTTCGATTCACCTATACCAATTTTTCTTTATTATGAAGCATTATAAAGAACGATAACAAACAGTTTCTGTATATGCTTGCAGAGTAAAAAATCATTCCCAGTTAATTGAGTTAAACTTTCTACAGGGTTATTCACTATAAATTACCCACCCCTTATTATCGTTATTAATTATTGCTTGTAGAAAAAAGTTATACATGAAAGTTGTATGGTTCTAACTGAATTTTCTTAAAATGCCATCAATAGTTCAGTTACTAGCCGTTTACAGGGCTCAACAAAAATATGATGTATTTTTTTAATGTAACACCCTGTATATTATTATGTTTTTGAAGAGATCTTTTTTTTCTGATTTCAAAAAATATATGTTTTCTTTATATTCAGCTGTTATTGAGTTATTAATCGTAGAATAATATCACAGATACTAAAAAGACAAATGTTGTGATTGCTAATTGACATTTCATTAATTAAATCACCAAAATCGTTTATAGTGAAGCAGTTGACTGGAAATCCAAGCTTACCTTATGAAACCACCGGTAGGACATCAAAAGTAGCTTGGATTTTCAGCCAACTTTTCTTAACATTTTGGTGATTTAATTAATAAAATGTCAATTATCAAACACAACATTTGTCATTTACATGGCTTACTTTGACAATATTAACAATTCCGTATTAAGTAACTGTGATATTCTACGATTAAAAACTCAATAACGGCTCAATATAAAGACAACATATTATATATTTTTGAAATAAAATAAAGATCTCTACAAAATATAATAATATACAGGATTACATGTAAAAAAATACATCATATTTTAATGCGCCTTGTAAAAGGCAGTAACTGAACTATTGATGGCATTTTACAAAAGAATTAGTTAGAAACTTTATGTATAACTTTTTTTCTAAGAGCAATAATTACAATAATAAGGGGTGGGTAATTTATAGTGAATAACCCTGTACAAGTGTTGTGACAAAATGTGGAATCTTCACAATTTAATCAACGAAGACTTGAAAAATGTTACCAAATGTGCCAAACCTTGTCAAATATGATATAAAAACAAATAATTGAAAGTTAATCATAGTTGGACGTGCTGGGAATAAAATAAAAAGTCAATAAGGAGTGTAACCAAATTGTGATGACGTTCAATAAACTGCAGAAAGTTCAATACAAATTTTATTAAATAACAATTACTCAAATAGAGACGTGGTCTATATTAGAAGATTGAAAGAGCTCAACTAAACCGTGCAAGAAGGTGCCAAGTGTTACATATGTGGAACTATTACTTGACGTTAAGATAATTTCGATAAGCATTCATAATACCGGAATATAACTTAAAATTTTGTGCATTTAGTGAAAAAGTCGCGTTTCGCGTAAGACTCCACATCGTTTCGATACTAACAATCGTGTAAAAGAGTATCAAAAGTATGCAACGAAATAAAACATTTTGTACGAAAAATAAAACCAATACGCGTATAGAAAGTACTTATAAAGTTTTTATTAAAATAATGAAAAAAAACACACTACGATAAATATAAGTAACTTTTTAAATAACGCTCGCTTTTTCAAACGTTTTAAGAATCAAATTCAATCTTAAAATTTTGCCCGAAAAGAGGAAAATAAAAATTAAGTTTAGAAAATATACTTCAAATTAAAGTTATAGATAATAACTTTCTTTTCGTGATTTGTTTTGTATACTTTTTCCCATAACTTAAACTTTTGAATTTCAAATACGTCAGCTAATTCTCCATCTTATTTATTTTTTTATTGTTAATATTTGTTAGATTAAAGGATTCTTTGTTTATTTGTTTTTAGGAATAACGTAAATGTTTTGTTTTTTGCAATTCTATATCATTTAGAGCGTATAGTTTTCAATCCACAACGGACTATATACTTTAGTTATATGGTGAAAAGTGGTGCATTGACAATAATATATTTTATTTTAATAGACTCATACGTAATTTAACCATATTTACATTTTTACGAAAAATACCTTGTCTGACAACCAATACACATTATATGTAGTTTTCATCAGAACACAAGCATTAAAAGATTTGTAAGCACAAATTTAAATAAATAAATTAATTGATTACATCCTTAATCGCAAACAAATGACGAGAGAAGTGATTTTTATATCTCACAAAAATTTAATTAAAACAAAATTGTACTGACTGAATTTTTTTTTTGAAAAATCTTGCATATACCTGCAAACCAGGTAGAATCGTCCTGTGTGAATTTAATGAATGAATGGAAAAAAAAGTTTTTTGTCGTCTCATTTTAATACATTTAACAAACATTGGCATAAGACTGACAAGATGATTGCATGAAAATAGGTTATCAAAACGCACATGACATTGTTTTGAAAAAAAACTTGTTTTTATCGTCAGATTTTTTACGTAACTAATAATTCTTGATACGATAATGATTCTGTAATTCTGATACAATCTTGAAATTTAGTACATTAAGAAATTTGCACTATAGTATATTATATAATACAAATATGAATTATTGGTTCTCTCTTCTAAAAATATGTATGTGTAGCTTGCTAGAAACGTCTGCGCCTTTTTAACTGGAAAAGGTATTGCACTGAAGAAAAACTAAAGTGTTTGTTAAAAGCAACGTTTTGCAACTCATGGTGGTTGAAGTCAGAGTGGTTGCATCATTGGGCCTAGGGTGCTTGCCTGATGAAGTAATCACCCTGAGTTGCAAAACGTTGGCTTCAAACCAACACCTTAGTTTTGTTTGGTGTAACACCACTTCTAGTTAAAAGAGTCCAGACATTTTTACCATCTCGCAACCTACACTATTATAATATATCAAATAACGAAGCTTACAAGCACGTGTGCCGGATTTAACGTAAGCGAGTCTTAAATTTTTTTTATTACTACAATGTAGAAATTCAAAAAAATTGAAAAATGTAGATTTATCTTGTAATGCTACGATTTGATAATTTTCTCCTCTATATACTGGATATTGAGTGATTTAACTTTACAGCACATCATGGTTTAATCGTACTGATCGAGGTATAATAAAAACTAATTTTAAATTGAAAATAGTATTTATACCAGTTACTTATAAATTGGTGGTGACAAAAACCGGATCAAAGTGTAATCAAACAGTCGCCTAATTTATTATCTAACTTAAAATCCAGTTTACCGATAAATTGATTATCCCGTTTTCTTATTAATTATAGATTTGCAAATCGTAATCCGCTCTATTAATCGGTGAATCAAATAAATTATAGAACAAATTTTTATTATTTCCATTTTAAGTTTGTCGATAATTACTGATTATAATCAGTGGCGCGCCAAGCCTTTCTGGCGCCCTGGGGCAAGTCACTCTTATGCGCCCTGCCTCCCTATCCATCAAAGTGTTCCACAATTCAAAAGAATTTTGTTTTAAAATTTTGCAGAAAAGTTGTGAATATTGAGTAAATTGCATGCAGATTTTATTACTAAGAAATAAACACTGGACATTTTAAGAAACATTTTTATTGAACGAACAGATAAATATTACTTTAAATTGCACTAATAATAATAATTATAAAAATTCAGGTAAATAACACATTAAAATATAATACACAGATATTGATGAAAAAAAATTAATTATCAAGAGCAACTTTGCGCGCCTTTTTTCTAGAAAATTGCCTTATTAACTCTTGCATATCTAGGGTATTTAATAAATCTGATTCAATAGAAATAATAGCCAAATTTTGAAGACGTTCTTGAGACATTGATGATCTTTTTTTTAATGAGTTTCAGTTTTGAAAAGATCTTTCGGCAGTGCTTCAGAAACAGGCATAGTCTAACAAATGCGTCAGTGTTTGGTAGTGTTTGATTTAAATGTAGGTTTTACTGATATAATTTAATGTCTGATTTGGAGATGACGTAATTCTCCGGGCAAAAATTTTATAAATACTCTAACTCTTGTAATAATTCAAGACCATTTATATCGCGTTCATTTCTTTCTTTGTCTGTTAAAGTATTTTCTAATTCAGTGCATAAATTTAACTGCTCACTTTGTTTGAATTGAGAAATTTTGAAATGTCATTACAAAAAATGAAAATTATTTGAATAATTTGATAATAATTGAAATCTTTTTGAATTGATTGTATGGTTAGATCTAATACATTATTAAAGCAGTTAACTTTAAATTTTTAGTTCTTCGCTCGCAATTGTTTCGTCGTCATGTTAATAACTGAACTGCTTTTTTACTTTTCTTGCTCTTAAAGAACCACTATTTTCAAATTTTGCTTCAACATCTAATAAAGAAGCGAATTTCTTAGCATCAACAAGTAAATCAGAGAACCTTTATCTAGATCTACAGACAAAATGAAAGAGCTGAATCCTCACTTAATTTTAAGACGAAAATGTGGTATAAATTTTTTCCGAATGTCACTTCGTTTTTGAAATACTGGGCGTTGAAAAAATAAAAATGTACCTATGCGTTTTTTTTATTATTATTAATTAGCGGAATACAATATTCCAGTAATATTTGGTACACATAATAAGAAATTTAAGTACTTTACTTTATGCCCATTTTGAAGATTACTTCATTGGCGGAGATTCGGAACTAGTACCGTAATTTCGCAAAAATAAATAATACGGACCTGTTAAGCATTGATTATTTCTTTTCTAATGTAAAAAATTAATTTTAAACAAATTACGTCTCTTGCATTTTTCATCTATCTCTTACTGGTTTTAGAGAAAAATGGAATTTGCTACTAATGTTACTAATTACTCAATAGTTAGTACAGCAATAACTATTATTATTTTGATAAATTATCGAAACTTGAGCCGACTGAAAATAGTTGAAAGATGATAATTAGTATTTGATTTATCCAATTTGTTTAGAGACGGAAGTACAATTTTTCTTATTTTTATCATTTTGCCGTTTCAAATGAAGAGTAGGCTTTACTTCCTTCCATGGCAACAACATTTGTTTTTTTTTTCGTGACATGGTTTTGTCTTCTGTTTGACATTTTCAACAAGCCTTTTAAACTGTTTTTCCAATTTATTTGTACTGCATACATAATTTTTATAATGGCAGAGTTTACCAATCAAAAATTACTCAAATTCATTTTATGTACGGTTTAGCGAATGGAAACGCGCAAGATGCAAAACGTTTATACGCAGAGCGTTTTCCTAATAGACGAGTACCATGTCCGAAAAGTTTACAAGATTGCATCTCAGGTTACAGGAAACAGGTAGCTACTCAAAAAGAAAATAGGCGGCCGACTACTGACAGTTAGAACTCCACAATTTGAGGAAGAGATTTTTGAACATGGTGGTAGAATCTCCAGGCACGAGTACAGAAAAATCGGAAACGAATTGAATGTGAGTTACAAAACGTTATGGAGAATCTTAAAGGATTATTTACTTTATCCTTATCCACATTCAAAGAGTGCAAGTTTGTTGCCTCGAGATTTTTCAGATCGAGTTGGGATTATTGTAACTGGTTTCAGAAAATTCTTTAAGATTCCCACATTTTTCAAAAAATCCTATTTACAGATGAAGCGAATTTTTTCGAGAGATGGTATTATGAATTTTGACAATAACCATATTGAGCGGAAGATAATCCTCATGCTGTCATCGAAGGACATCACCAGCATACATTTTCGTTCAATATCTGGGCAGCAATTATTGGAGATATCTTAGTTGGACCATATTTCTTTCCCAATCGACTTAATGGCGATGTCTATTACAATTTCCTTAGAAATAAATTGCCAGAATTGATGGAAGAAGTACCATGAAGAACAAGAGCCTCAATGTGGTTAATGCATGATGGCGCTCGCCTCACTTTGCAGTAGTTGTTAGAAACTATTTGAATCAACAATATCCTGATCGCTGGATAGGTAGAGGTAGACCTCATCTCTTGATTCATTCTTGTGTCTCCCACACTTTTTTTCAGATATTTTTTCCTTCCACGTAAAGTAGGTATACATCCCTTCATATATATTGTACACAAAATTATTGTTACAACTAAAAGTATTTAGATATAATGACAATGTTTAATTATTAAAATCACATTTAAAATTGTTCTTCAATCACCAAATTCCAAATGCAATTTAGAATTTCTATTTAATTTATATCACAATATTACAAACAATACGTTTATTAATTTTATTTCTTGTTTCAAATAAGAAATACCACTTCAGTAGTCTAATGAGTTTCTTTATCATTTTCTGACGTGAAAGAATGAAATATAGAAGACTCTAGCATGTTATATATAGGGTCTCTAACGATGCGAGGGAGCTCCCTCATGGTCACACCTTCATTAGCATCTGTAACGTCTTGCAGGGATATCGTATGAATGTATTGAAGCCATAATTTGAAAATATTTACAAACATACAGAGTGTCCCAAAAAGCACGACAAATCAAACACATATTTTCTTATAAAACAACTAATTTTTGTATTGCAGAATTAGATTTGACTAATTTTCTCATAAAAATCTATAAGGTGTTATACGTTTAAACCCGAGAGTTTTTGAGTTATTTGATTTTTTCGAAAAAATTCGGCTGTTGCACTAGTATTTAGAAATTTAAATATCTCAGTTGATTGATAGTTTAGAGAACCGTAATTACAATACAACTAGTATATTCTAAGATGCTAAGTAACCAGGTTCAAATGATAGTACTGAAGTATACAGAGTGTCCATAATTGTTTCTCTAGTTAGATGATGTTTAGATGTCCAAAAGTCGATTTTTTCAAATAGAACACTCTGTTTATTTTAATTCCGTTAAATGCAGAATTGGTTTCTCTTCAATTTGGTATACCTAAAATGCCAGGATTTTAGAAAATCACATTATGGTATCATTTGCCGCATTTTCAATATAACACTGACTGCAGAACAATAGTATGCCATGCTTTTGACAAGTAAGAGAATTATCACATGCAAGGGGTCAGTTTTTTTTTTAATTTCATATTATTTGACCGTCCTTAAATTTGTTGTGCGTCTTATTGACATGATTTCCCAGAAACATAAACTAGTATTTAGACATTTCGAAAAAAAACATTTTTTCGGTGCTCTTAACGAAAATAAACAACAATTCTGCACTCGTTAGTTTATTTTCTGGTGATTGCAAACATCACTGCAAAAGCGAATGCAGGATTGATATTTTGGCTTCAAGTTTTTTGTTCACCAGAAAGTTTCATACCACCAGGGGGAAATTAAATGATGGACTTTCTCAACTAAATTTTAATGAAACAAGAAGTAATTATGTCAAAAAAAACAAAGAATTCTGAAAATAAAAATGAGAAAATCAAAAATTGAAATTCAACAGAGAAGAAATTTAATTTCATTTATAAAGGGTTCAACAAAGTAAGTGATTTACAACTTGAAACTGTAGATTCTCTATGAAAATGAAAAGAGTTTCCTTTCAAAAATTTTTCTGTAGGATTTCGTTTTAAATCAAAATAATTGTAAATTTTTTTCTATAATAACTTCTAAATCACTTTTTCACATTTTCCATCAGATATGGCACATTGTAAACACTCATTCTGCAGTATTGTTAAATAAAAATGTTATTACCAAAAATACGATTGTCCTTCTCAATAGTTTGATACCATGCATAATTGAGAACGAAATCTCACAAGAAATTTTGTGGTCGGAAACTATTTTCTTTTTAATAAAGGAATATACAGTTTCACGTTGCAACATAATGAATCATACAGTTTTGTTCTTGCATAAAATGTTCAGTCAAGTCAATAACGCATTTCAGTTCAAAATTTAAAAAGGACAAAAAAGTCTACCCTAATGCTTTCTTTGTTTACCAGGTAAAGAAACGTGGTTTTAGTGAAACATCTAAAGTACCCTAAATTTAGCATACGAAATTCCTGCACTTTGCTGCAGTGTTACGAATTACAAGTTGTTAGTTGCTGGTTGATTGTTGATCGAATTGCCAGAATTGATGGAAAAGTACCATTAAGAACAAAGAGCCTCAATGTGTTAATGCATGATGGCGCCCCGCCTCACTTTGCAGTAGTTGTTAGAAACTATTTGAATCAACAATATCCTGATCGCTGGATAGGTAGAGGTAGACCTCATCCATGGCCACCCCGTTCGCCTGATCTCAATCCAATGGATTTTTATTTTTTTTGGGATCACCTTAAACAACTTGTTTATACTACGCTTGTTGAATCCGAAGAAGACCTTCGACTTCGTATTATTAATGGTTTTAATACGATTCGCGCCAGCCCCGGAAATTTTCCAACGCGTAAGAGACAATTTAGTACGTCGTGCACATGGATGTTTACTGGCTCATGGAGGACATTTTCAGCAGTTTATTTGACTTTTGTTCATGTATTATTTATGTTTGCGAAATTACTGTACTAGTTACCGGAATCTCCGCCTATTAACTAATTGGTAAATTCAAAATGGGCATAAACTAAACTACTTAAATTTCTTATAATGTGTATCAAATATCACTGGAATATTGTATTCCGCTAATTAATAATAATAAAAACGCATACATTTTTATTTTTTTAACGTCGTCTATTTCAAAACGAAGCGAAATTCGGAAAAATTTATACCACATTTGCGTCTTAAAATTAAGTGAGGATTCAGCTCTTCATTTTGTCAGAGAGGTTAGAAACACCCTGTATAGTTTTTAAAAAATCATTTAGTACTCGTGCATGCTTCAGAAATATTGAAATTTTTGCATTGTAACATTTTGTTTGTAATATTTACTTTACTTAAAATATTGTACCACAAAACTAATGTGCAAATAAACCCAAATTGTTTTATTTTTTTAACTAAACCAGTGGATACGTTTTTGCACTGTTATCGAATAAATTATTACACCTGCTAGCTATTTCAAACAGAGATATTTCTTTCTCCAAGTTGATATCGTAAAGGTGTTATAGCGTCAATTCTACTAGACCATCTAGTATCTGATAGAGGTTTCACGGTTAAATTCGATATGTGTTTTTTAGAACTGACCATCGATTAATTGAGGCAGAGAAAATTTATAAATTTCTTGGACTGTTGAAAAAAATTTATACACAATATATTACATTTACAGCATCGTTCACAACTAAATTTAAACTATGGTTACAACAAGGGACAAAAATTTGCTCTTGAATTTATATTAATTAATATAAACCATTTTGTTCTAGTGTTGTTAATAAAAAAGTTGTTAACCCTTCTCCTGTTGTATCTGTTATTGGACAGAAAGTTAAAAATGTTCCTGAACACAAAATTCATTTTGAGTTGTATTTAAATTCACAAATCGAATGCAAACCGAAATTTGATCTTGGTGACTACTATCGGGGTGCAATCTAATATAATAGAAAAATATTTTGATTGCCTAACATTATTTAAAATATGCGTTTTAAGATTATTTCCTATTAAATTGATTATTTCATTTTGGATTTTATCTCCGAGGTAATGGGGCATTTTTAAGTTGTCGTGCATTTGCACTCTTTTAGTATGCTCAGCCATCACGGGATCAAATTTAGCTATCATTTCTATGCATTTTAGAAAGTTTCCGTTACTTTTTTCGAATAATTTATTATTACTACCGCGGAATGCTAAGTTTTGTTGAGACAAAAATTGATAGTGTAAAAATCCTTTCAATAACCGCGTTCCAATATTTAGTTTCCAAATTCAATACATTTTGAGAAGCAAAATTAATTGTAGTGTTAGATTTTAAACGATTCAGTAAATCAGACCATTTTTAAAAATTTTCAAAATGTAACTTGCTTTTTCATGAAGATTTAAATGTTCGCCTATATGTTTCCAATCACTAAAACCGTTTTCATTACTTAATTTTGTAATTTTAAATAAATTTTCCATGTTAAATATTTTGCAACAGAAACAAAATACAGAGTTTTTGATTTTGAATATAAAAGCCAATCTCGTTTAATATTTTCTGAATTTGGTAAAATACGTATAAAATGTCTGGAAGAAAATTTTCTACCAGATTTGTCTTTAGGATAATCATTACATTCGTTTCGGTAAAGACAAGGTCCGTTTTCTACTAAGCTTTGAATTTGAGAGGAAGAAAATACATTTGGCCATAAACCGGGATCGTTAGGAATAGGTGTACAAGTATACTCATTTTTGTTAAGTCCAACTTCAGCTGTTGCTGTTGGATCAGTAGTTGACGTAGTTGTAATATCAATATGGACATTGATGTCGGTAGAAATTTTGTCTCTACTTGTTGATGGAAGTGAATCCTCCGCCTGATGTATACTACCAATTACAGTGGGTACAGCTGATGACTGCAAATCTTTATTGCTTATTCCAAAGAAATGGGTAATTTTTTCATAATTATTCTTCAAATCTTCTTCGCGCTTTCTTTTTCTAAGAAGATTTTGATGGCCAGATAGTTTTTCTTTTTCTTCTTCAGACATCTTCTGAAATAAATAATACATTCAAACAGTCTGAATAAATAAAATACAGAATAAATTGAAATTAATTAGAATTATACAAAAAATACAAAGCTAACAAAGCGTTTCAGATTTTTGTTAATTTTGATTATTTATTCTGATAATGTTCGACAAAGAAGTAAGAACCAATGAATTTTAAAACCAAAACAAATTCAAATTATTTATAAATAAAATTAAAAACAATATATAAAATTAGCTTACCTTATTATATTGTAGTTTGCTGTTTTTTTCTACAAAATCGGCAATCACAACAACTTAAAAATAATCACTATCACAATATTAATTTGCTTTATTCTAATTTAATTCGTTTTTCAAGAAACGACCATCAATGAATGGAGGTTGAAGGTAATAATCGTATAAGAATGAAAGCAGTAACAGTAAGCATGCAAGATGCAAGTTTGAACAAGCAGATCTGCAACTTGCAAAAGTTAAGAATTGACAGGAAAAGAATCGTTTGGCGCTAATTGAATCTAGCTGCGTATACAGTAATGCCAGATGAAATTTGTTTAGCTTGCCGGTCACCACATTAATTAGTTCGATAAATTTTGCTAGATATTTTGAAGAAAGAAATGTTGAATGTTTTTAATAACACAAAAGTCTCTTGTAATTGTAACATGCAAGGTAAGATGTCCATGTGTTTTAGTGATTGTTGAAATTTAATACACACGTTGATAAAGGAATATACAAAACAAAGCAAGGAGTGTTTTTTAACGTAAAATAAACCTATTGCTTTGACCGAGAAACAGATATTAAAGTAGATGGCATCGAGCTATAAATAATCAACAAACAATAATAATCGAAATATTTAAAAGATGTTATGTTATAGGAAAGCAGTTGCAGCATTTACATAGAATATGTATTTTATACTAAAAAGTAAAAATATGTTATAATCTTAGGCCGTCGATAATGTCAAAATCGCCTTCGGCGCCCTTTGCAAGCGTTGAGCCGTCGGGCGCCGCCCGAGTTCGCCCTTATGGATGGCGCCACTCATTATAATTATAGTAAGGATTGTAAATAATTATTTATAATATATTATTGTAATGCAAGAGAATAATAATACTATAATTATGTGCTTTTTCCGAGGGATTAATTTTAGTTCTTGTTGTACACATTTATTTTGTGAGGTCCAGTTCTTGATAGATGTAATTATGTACCTTAAGCTAAATACTTAAAACAAGTAACGTGGTTAAAAAATGCAGGTGTTAATATATTAATTTCTTCAATTAGTAGACTCGAATTTAAAACTAATGGAAGCTCATGTTAATATTTTTAGGGAACAAATAATGTTTATTTTACAACAATAAATGTATAATATTTAAAGTAAACCATTATTCTTCAGATAAACTAAATCTTGCAAAATAAAATACTTTAATTAACTCCGAGAAGTTTACTCCGTAGTTTACACCGCAGTGATTAGAAGTTATGGAAGACAGAATTTTTTTAAAGTTTTGAAATTACACCAGTACTTTCTGTTTTACCGGAAATTATGCATCTAGCTTATTTTAAACTGAAATTAGTATTTTTTATTTCATTTTAAAATTCTCTCTAAATTAATAATAATAATAATAATAATATAGACTTTATTTGGGTAAAAATACAAATAAAAAGAAAAAAATTAATAATACAAAATGTTGTTGGTCCCAAAAGGGCGAAGTTCAGATAGGTTTAAAACAATCTGTTCTTCCACTTAACCCAGTTTAAATTTTAAATTAAATCAAATTTAGGTGGTTTATCGCGTCAAAGTTTCTGATTTAAATGTAATCTTGTATTGTAAAAGAAAAACATAATTATCAAGCCTGCTTATTCAATAATATTCTAAATAAATATTGTTTGAAATTTTTTTTCGTGTATTAAGATTATGAATTTCAAAACGATATTTTAATTTATTAAATAAATATAACGGAGTTTTAGTTGAAATGATTTTGTGAAACAAGCAACTAGAATGCAACAATTTTTCTATTTCGAGCCAATTGATTTCATTGAGTTTGTGAAATACGTTCATATTTTCTAATCCCAAATATCAAACGGAGGCATGAATTTTGAATGCGCTGAATTCTTGTAACGTCAGCTTTATCCAGGCATGGACCATAAATACTATCGCAGTAATTAAACTAGTGACTGGCATAACAATATTTTAATTTTTTGACTGAAATAATACCTATTGTTAAAAATGAGTCTCAACTGTGCATAGCATTTTTGAATTGTCATAGATATATGTTTCTTAAATCGAAGACTAGAATCAATCCGCAGTCCAAGGTTTTTACTGATTCTAAGATTGGTAGTGCAGTGCCATTGATTTTAATTTCTACTTCAGATATAACTAATTGTCTTTGATTCGTTCTACCAAAAAGCATAACAAATCATTTTTAGAGTTTACCTTTAAATTATGCTGTTCAGATAATTCCACTAAATTAAATAAATCTTCATTCAGGTTTTTTACAGCATTTTTAGTATTCTCAGAATCAAAGACAAATAGTAACTGAGTATCATCTGCGTATAGATGGTAGTCGCTATGTTTTACACTCTTTGTAAATTGCACGTATACACAATAAATAATAGTGGTCCTAGTATTGACCCTTGAGGTACACCTGAAACAACTAGGAGGGACTTTGACATTTAAATTGAGTAAACGAACCGATTGTACTCGATTTCTTAAATATTGTTTTATCAGTTCCATGACATTATCACTAAATCCGATAAAATGCAGTAGTGCAAGTAAGGTGTTATGACAAATCGTATCAAATGCCCTCGAGTAGTCGATAGAAACAAGGATACATAATTTATTACTATCAATAGTTCTTATGATATCGTCAGTGATATTTAGAAGTGATGTTGTGCAGTTATGATTAGCTCTGAAACCAGATTGAAGCTCAGGTAAATTTGAATGTGCAGATATAAATTCTAAAATTTGTTTATATATGATTTTTCGATAATTGTGGATAAAGCTGGTAAAAACTAATTGGTCAGAAGGTCATTAATCAGGATTAGTATTTAAATTAGGTTTGTTTAATGAACAAATAAAAGATTCATTTATTTTATCGGCATTAGCTAAGTTGGTTGGAATTTCATTATTTTGTTTGCTGTAAATATTCATTTTTTAATTCCTTCCAGATAGCTGATGTTCAATTCAATTCAATATTTATTTTGTCTTAAAATCACTATAACAAAAGATTCAGTTTTTTTCGTTACAAAAAATAAACAAAAACAACATAATATTTCATTAAATTATAATTCAACTAATTCCTGTTTCCTTCTTCAACCTTCCATCCTCTCTTCTCTAAACTTTCAGTATTTTTCTTTCCTCTCCTCCATCCCTTTCCTCCTCTCCAACACTTCCCTCATCCATTGTTTTCCTTCCCCTTTCTCTCCTAGTAGTACCTTCCATTCCTTTTCCTCATGTCTTGTTTCCTGCATCCTCTTTTATATGTATTATATTTTCCCATTCTTCCCCACTCAACCTGCATAATCTCTTATCATCACTCATCCAATATTTATTTTCCTTTTCTTCATTACCCATTCTGAACCTTGCAATCATTCTTATTTCATTCATTCCTTTTCCTTCTGTTATGTACCTTGGTGTCTTGTCTGTCATTATTTTTATGTATTTCTCGTTATATTTTCCTTCCTATTTTTGCCCTTCTTTCCTGCTTCTGAGTATCTTTATCTCTTGCAATTATTTCCTCTTCCATCTTTCTCCCCCCTCTCTTAATCTCTTTATCTCTTCTCTCGCGTATCCCACTCTTTCATAGTATTTTCTTCTTTCTTCTGTCCCCATATTTTACCTTCTGTGCCTCGATCTCTTTCCAACATTCATATAGTATTTCATTTTCCTTCCTACTTCCCATTTTTTCTTCATACCTTACTGCAATTCTTCCTGCTTGTATCCTTATTTTTCTATTTCTAGCTCTTCTTCCACTATATACCCCGGTGTCTCTTTCTCTAGTCCTAACGTCCACTTCAGTATTTCTCCTGTATTTTCTCCAGCTCTTGCCATTCCTCCAACCCCAAATCTCCGCTCCATACAGTACCACACTTCTTACCAACTTTTCAAACATCCATCTCCTTTTTCTCTATATCTTTTACCAAATAGCTGATGTGTTTCTACTATTTTGTTGAATCTTAAATTCCATATACGCCTTTTTCTCGCATTTGATGGTAAAATTAACTAAATTACGTGGCTTAAGCTATAAAAATCCCATAGTGTGAATTTTCTATACTTTTTAAACTATATCAAAGCTTTGTCTCTAAGAGTCATCATCAATTTAAGGTTATCTGTCAACCATGGAGCCGGAGGTTTAGAAATTTTAAGAGTTCTCACTTTAGTATGTCTATTTAAAATGGCAATTATAAAAAATTCTACTATATGTTTTTAACGGTAGAGTAAAATTTACTACACAATATATAAGATGATGATCAGAAATATGCCCTACGCTAATAATTTCAGAAGTTATAATTTCTATTTATTGGAGCTAGTATTAAATCAATAAAGGTAGAGGTATTTGCTGTGACCCGCGTGGGTTTATCAATAATTTGTTTAAATCCTATAGTGTCAATTAAATATTTTAATTGTATAGTATTATCTCTATCATATTTTAAAAAGTCGATATTAAAGTCGCCCAAAAGAAGAACATTTTGAGATTTAGTTATTATTATTGCCTCTTCTTCAATGCCTCAAGAAAATCAGCACATGCAAAATCATGCCTTCTGTATACAGTGCCGACAATTAAATTTGATTTATCACATTTCACACTTACCCAGATTTGTTCAATTGCATTAGAATTACTTGTTACATTCAGCAAAGAAAAATCAAGATTTTTGCTAGTATAAAATCCTACCCTCCTCCTCTGGTACGTGTGACACGATCTTTACGGATCAAAATTGAATTGTAACAAAGATCCTTAAAATCAGAAAATTGTGACATAAGCGATTGTACATTTAAATGAGCAACCTTAATGCAATTAGACATTTATAATAAGTATAAAAATAAGTTTAAGTTTGTACCCTATATTTAAAAAGAGCAATAATTGAAATATATAATTCAGTGTAAGGAAAGTAAACAAAAGTAACTTTGCGTTGGTTAAAGATGAATTGAAATAAAAAAAAATTAATTCTGCAAGTTAGTAGAATCAGATACACAAACTTTGGATGGAATTTTTGTACCATATGCTATACCTAAAACTAACTATTTTGAATGTTTTTATATTTTTAAAACTTCACCTAATACCAAGTTTATTATTAATAAAGTTACTGAGCTGAAATTGAAACCAGTAGACCAAAAGGCCTTGCAAATTAATCCTTGACGTTAACTTAATCGATAACTTCTAATGGATGTTCTAAACTCAGAAGCCAACATGACTAACTAAAATCATTCATAAGTTACTTGTTTGAAATAGAGCACCCGGTATTTTAAGATTTTTTCTGATGCATTTTTAGTGAAAATTTGCTATACCTAAATGTAACCGTTTTAGGAATATTTAGTATTTGTGTAACTATTGTTTTACTGCAATAATCTAAACTAATAGGCCGGTTTGTTTATTTACTTATTTATTGTTTGGGTGCTAATGGAATGTTGCAAGCGAATATAAAGCCTCTCACGTTCAAATGTCAACCTCACCTTCACGTGGCACACCTGAATATACAAACGAGGCTCTGACGACCAAGTAATGGCGGTATAACCAAACAACGTATTTGCAGGAAATGGCAAAATATAAGACTCCTTACAGTTTAGGAGAAGGAAAACCGGGAGCTAGATGAGAAACTCTGAAAAGGCTGCCCCTTACTGATCTTACCTGCTACAGGATAGTCTCCTGTTCAGGGAAATAAGTCGACTTTCAATCACTCACAAAATGATGACGGAACGCAAACGGATAAAGAATAAGAAACTGGGTAGGATGCTGGAATGCTCGCGGAATAGGGAATAAATTGGTGGAATTATAATTGGCGCTAAAAGAAAGAAAAATAGACATTGCAATTATCAGTGAAACAAAGAAGAAATTGAAGGGAAGTTGTGACATGGATGAATATACAATGATATATAGTGGAGTACCCCAAGAACACAGGGCAACAGCAGACGTAGCAATTCTTATCGATAGGAAATGGAAAAGACGTGTCACATCATACAATTGGATAAACGAAAGAATAATCACAGTGCGATGTAAGATAGACAGAGGCAACAATAGGACGGATATCTCCAGTTTTCTTTGTTAAAGCACATAGTGACGCTCCATATAAAATAGATAAAACTTCATGATTGACATGTCCTTGCAACATGAAGTTACACAATTCTGTTAGTGCTGTTAATGCCTGTTGACCAGCTTCGCCTGCGGAATGAGATATCATATCCTTCATGTACTGTGGTCGAAATCCATCCATCCCAGGTGCAGATCCACACGGGAACGAATTAACGGCTTTCGTGATCATATCTTCAGATACTGTTAAGCTTGAGATGGAGTCGTCTGGAGGTTCAGGAAGTGTTGAGGATAGAGTGTCAACAGGATATTTATCTTGAAGCATATGCAATGTATCCATATTGAACGGAGCCAAGGTGTCGTCTGAACTGATCAGTTTCACTGCCCCTTTTGTATCATAATCCTTAACTTTTTCCTTGACTATTTTAGCAAGAGGCGTAGCTTTCCTTTTTTTGCTCTTTGGCTCATTAACAGGGATGTCAAATTTGTTGATATTGACTTTTATCTTGTTGGTTAGTGACTTTTCTTGTTTTCAAAATCAATGTGCAGCGTGATGAAGAAAAAAAGGAGTAAATTTGACCATTCCATTACTGAATTCTGTTTGACACATTCTTTGGCTATTGATGCGAACTTGTCCGCTACAGAGTAACGAGCACCTTTTGGGATTCGCCGTAGTGTTTTAGTTTCGGCTTTGGTTGTGATAAGGTTCTTCATTAGCGATTCAATGTTAATCATCGCGTTTTCATTTTGCATTTCTTCCAACGATGTTACTAGTTTCTTTTTTAAGTGACCATCAAGGCGATTCTCATCTTTAAAGGACCGTGATGGAGAAAACGGGCATGGTATTCTTAGGTTCACTGAAGAAATATTGATTGTGGCAGTTTGTGAAAGGAGTTGAGAAGTTGAAGGAGTAGATTGACATTGGAGGCACAACCAAGGTTTCCTCTTGCACTTTGCCAACCTCTTGATTTGTGAGTCGGTGAGTTTGACACATTTCGAGTGAAACCAGTCTTTGCAGTTGCCACACTGTATCATTGAGTTTCCATTGTTTGGCTGCTTACAAATACAAAAGGTTTGGCTAGAGTTGTAAGTGTCGTTATCCGTGGAATCGTTATCTTGAGATTTCCTCCATGATGGCGGCAGCGACATTTGCAAAATCAAAATCAAAAGTTTTACCACTTATCCTCCATTCTTAAATAGTTCCAGTCAATGGTCCGTAGTCAGTATTGGGAAATCACAAAATCACGAAAAGTACGAATCAAATCACACGATATATTTATTAGAAATAAATCAAAACAGGCAACCGGAAGTGTCTACTCTGTCACGTTGGGATAAAAAAGGTACAATTGATACCTTTCAACGCACCACCCTTAGCTCTTTAAATTGATGTAATTTTCTCCATAAACAAACTTCAAAACTAACAATTAAGCGTCACGGGGATGGAAATCCTCTGCGGTTGCAGAAAGTTATATTGAAACGTCTTTGAAAAACAAACTTCAAGTTTCTCAAATGCTTCATCAGAGCCCACCAATAGTAACCTGCCTGGATGTTCCTCCTCTGCTTCCACCGATTGTCACACCACTTCTACTAATAATTTCTCAACAAAATATCGTAACAAGTCATAATTTTGTACCTGGTCCTGATTTAACATTATTCCGCATTCTCAAATGCTTTCATTGGAGCCCACCAATATTAAGTTGCCCGGATGTTCCTCGGCTTCCAGCGACTGTCACACAGCTCCTAATATAAATAATTCTCAGCACAATATCGTATCGACCCATAATCTTTTACCTGGTGCCGGTGTTAACATTAATCCTCAGCAAAACTCCAATGTAACTATTAATATTTATAATAATTGTACATTTTCGTCACATAATTAAAGTAAATCGTTTTGTTTGTTTACTTGTATTTATTAATAAATAATCGACCAAGAAAAAATCAAGGTTAGGTAAACTGTACGTAGATTTCTGACATTCAGTGTTAGTGTTACCAACATTAAAAATATAAGTACACCAGCGCTATAAACGCACTCGAATTTCTGTTAACGCACCGCTTTAAGTGCGGTTATAGCTTTGTTAACGACGCGAAATAGAAAAATTATAATACGATACCAATTTTTAACCAATAAAATTTTGACGTTATATAAATGTTAGTTAACTGTATAAGCGTTTTACTCATAACCATAAAAAACCAAATTGTTAAAATTGACAGCAAGTTTAACCAGCACAACTTACAGTTAGAGGGGTATATGTTAAGATTATTTCCCAAATAATTATCTAAAATAAACAAACAAATAATTGTAGTAGACTTAGACTAATAGTCGCAAAAAAGCTAGAGAGAGTCTAATCAGGTTAGATGAAGTTTAATCAGTATAAAACTGATGTGATTGGTTGAATTTTAAAAATTCTAAATTCTGATTGGATTATGAGATATGAGGGAAATAATCGACAGTAATATAACAAGACCTTGACAAATACCCGACTATTTTTATTGCATCTAAATTTCGAGTTTCTTTTAGGATCAATTCGTCGAGACTTAATTTTGGCATTAATAATCTTTGATTATTAATGTTGATTAATAATGCCAAAATTAAGTCGAGATAAATTGTAAAATTACGAGAAATTTAGTAGCAATAAAATAGTAACTAATTGTCAGGTCGCGTTATATTTAATAAGATTATTTTGTGAGTCAAAATAATTCCTTCAGGTGAATATTGAGGACGATGACCAAATAGTCGACTATTTACCACCAAGGTGAATAGTCGCTTTATTTCGTTTTGATTGGCTGCGTCACATCAGTTTCCAAGTACGTGATTGGTGGAAATTTAAATTTGACAGACGAAGGAAATAATCATAATGACCTTAAAATTATAACAATGAACAAAATACATAAAATGCAATAAACAATCTTTAATTAAAAATCTATTTTAACAATTCTGTTCACGGCGTTAACAATAATAATTACCGGACGTTGTGCACCCCTCGCATGTGTACAGTATGAGTGTAAAGTATGGAATAAAATTCATTAAAGTTTTATCCTTATTTATATGCAATTTCCCTAGGATAGGTCAATATTTATTTTGAAATTCCCATCTTTTTGGTATAAATCAATTCTATCTATCTCTACCAGTGGGGCGCAACAGGGGACAACAATGTTAAATTGCAGTGGGGGTGAAAAGTTAAATTTTCGGAAAGACCATTTCATCCTCTATGCAACAATGTAAGCATCTTCAACATCAGTCGATTAGAACAGGAAAATTAAAAAAATTACTTTGAATATTTTTCAGCATCAATATTAATGTTTGCTTGTATTTTGTATTAATAATAATCGAAACAAGCAATAGTTTCCTGAAAGTATTATCCAAAGCTTTCATTAGGTCATTCTTTAGGTATAAATTATACATTTGTATCCCAAACAGTGGCGGCGTATTGTGGGGCAAATTTGAAAAATTGGAAAGACAATAAAGATAAAAGGTTGTTCTAATCGCGCAATTTTAGAAACCATTACATTGCTAAATAGAAGATAAAACAATCTTTCCGAAAATGTAACTTTTGACTACTAGTACCACTTAACATTTTCAAATTGTCCTCCGTTGCACCGCCACTGGTTGTGATACAAATGTATCATTTATGCAAATAGATAGGGATTTGTCTTTCAGGGAACTGTTGTTTACATCGATTTATTAATAGAAATGCAACCAGAAATTATTAGTGTAGAAAAATAATAAAAGGTTGCTTTTTTCCTGTTCTAATCGACCGATGTTGAAGATGCTTACATTGCTGCATAGAAGATGAAAATTTTCAAGTTTCCCTCTGTTGCGCCGCAACTGGTGGAGATAGAAAGGGTTGATTTATACTAAAAGATAGGAATTTAAAAATAATCTTGACCTGTCCAAGGAAAATTGCATAAAAATAAGGATAAAAATTTAATGAACTTTATTCTATACTTTACACTCACACTGTATGTGTTGTGCGTGACAGTAGACACATATATATGGGACCTACAGTTTAACGCCGATTCCGAACGGCTTAAGTTGAGAGGTTTACTAGGCAAATATTACTATATACCAAAATATTTTCGGTTGGTATTGCCATTTAGCAGCTGTCAACACGGTGTCATTTTGACATATATTAAAATACATTATTTTTTTCAATGTTTGCCTATAAAATCCTTCGAAATAAGATGTAAAAGAGTACTGCAACGGATTATTTACGTATTCCAGCATGAGGATTGTACTGATTTCAGTATCATGAGTATAATGTGATATTACCAACATTTAGTAACTGTTTTGCCGGCCGAAATCAAGAAAGGGGTGCTTCTAGCCGCTTTTGAGTGATGCAAAATCAGTAATTATGGACGAAGGACCGAAAATATATATTTTTTGATTGATTATTTTTATGGAATTTCTGTTTTTTCTTCTACACAACTACATTTAGAATGGGTGTAAAGTTTTCTATTCCTTCAATATATGAGACCACATATAAGATTTTATGAATTTTAATCTGATTTTCAGGTTTAGGTTAGATTTTGAATTCCATGAAAGTATTTAGTAACTTTTGCCGTCCAAGGCCAAAAAGAGGTGTTTCTGACTGGTTTTGAGTGATGCAAAATCAGTGATTATGGACGGAAAACCCAAAAAATATATAAATGTTTTCTACATTTTATAATTCCAAATATAATTACATAAATCATACAGTAACTTAATTGGTGATATTATTTTCAACTGACATATCTTATCTTCATAAATATGGATAAAACATGCTAACTAAATCCATGCTATTGCACAAAACTTAAAAAACATACATTATGAAACGAAATAATAAAAAAATTTACAACCCTTCCAGAAAAAAAAGTGATACGTCACGATTTTACAGCGCAACAGCTTTGTTTGAGGAACGCACCCGAAGGGCGAGTTTTTCATTAGCTGGAACGCCGTAAAATCACTTTGCACACAAATTTGTATAATATTCTTTGGCCGACGATCATCATCAAAAAATAGAAAAAGAACAAAATTGTTTCTACTGATTTTAAGTAGGTCTGACTGTTTAACCATTTTGAAATACACCACCATATGTCTCAGTTCATTTGTTTAACTGACATATAGATGACGCCATCAATATGAACATCAATAAAAAAATTGAATGCGCCTTTATTCTGTACTTTATCGTGTCAGGTATGGTGTACCGTAAATTTTTTAAAATCAATTTATCGGATATCATACTTGGTTTATTTTTAAAACGTTCCCCAAATAGCAGATAAATCAGCCACTACTTTACCGCATAGTAGCCATACTTTTCCGCATTTTGTGTAAAAATCAAGTTTCAAGACAAGTATGAACAGCTGAAAAATGTGCTTTACAGTTCAGGATGCCAAAAATATAGTTTGCAATCAAGTTTCATTCCATAACTTTTTTATAAAGGGTGGATAACCAATAACGAAACATGCATTATTGACAACATAACTACAATTTTCAAAAACCTCAGGACATGTAATTTATATTTTCCGTGGAACACGTTATTCATTAGTTTTCTTGATTCAGGGTCATAATGTGATAGTAAAAAATTGAAATGTAGAACATGCAGTCTTAAACAGCTTGTCGTTTGTTATTTAAAAATAATTAACACCGAAAGGATCGACAGATTGAGAGCTCTTTCTTGATTCGGTGGGTGGTGGTGCATGGCCGTTCTTAGTTGGTGGAGCGATTTGTCTGGTTAATTCCGATAACGAACGTGACTCTTACCTGCTAAATAGCCGACTAAACGCTATTGTCAAGTTTTTGTCAAACATCAAAGTTTTCATAAAACGCATCATTTTGAACTAATTATCAATTTTTGAATAAAGCGCAGACCTCTTCACGTGTTTCCTTGGAATAAATTCAGGACTCGATGCCATTCCAATGAAACTGAATACTGCAGCTAAAGTTTGAGGTTAGGACACGATTTTATTTGCAAGTTGTGCAGTCGTCAAATACGCTTTGTTCACGATCTGCAATCTACATATCAAATATGGAGGGAAATGAAGCTCAACACGAAGTGGAAATCCATGAACAGCAACCGGAAGAGGAGAATGATTCCACATGTTCATCATGCGACCCCCGTTAGACATTCTGAAGAAGATCGGTCAAATTCAATGTGGATATATTGCGACAAATGTGATCGCTGCTATCACGGAATTTGCGTTAACCTTTCAAATGAAGAAAT
The DNA here is from genome assembly GCA_030710515.1 of Abscondita cerata. NCBI lineage: Eukaryota > Metazoa > Arthropoda > Insecta > Coleoptera > Lampyridae > Abscondita > Abscondita cerata. Next base: position 230,748 of record JALBCR010004772.1, on the reverse strand, counting down.
TGCTAATCTTGGAAAGGATTCGACGAAATGGTTCTGCCCCAAATGTCCTCCAGAAAGGAACCACAAAAATGGGTTTTCTGCCCCACTGCTCAGACGAGTTCACAACTTCAAGAGGTCTAAAGATTCATTTATCAAAAAACATAAAAATAGGAAACCTATTTTGAATGTCCACCGGGCGAACAGGATTTCATCTCCCTCATCTCGTCCTTAAAATCTAATGTTCCTATTCTGAAACGAATCCCAAGCGGAGCCAGGAATGCAGCAGCTTGCAGACTCGCTAACATAATTGAAGAATGTCTTACAGAAAACTCGCTTGAGGTTTGGAAAGGACTGCTACTTTTCTCGTTTCAATGTCTTCGGATCCCGGATAGGCAAGGCAAAGATCGCTAACCTCCTTGGTAAAAGAAAATGTATCATCTCAGTCAGTTCCCAAAATGTCACAGCGTCTAAGAGAAAACGTGTAGCTGGGAGAAAGAGTACAACGTAAAATGGATGATCATGATCTTAAGGGGGCCCTTCGAATTCTGTGCTCGAATGACACTCTTGCTCCGATTAATGAGGATACATTTTCAAAACTAAATGTCCTACATCCTGGGCCATCCCGACCTCTTGATTTACCAGAACCTCCGAATGAGACAACGCCACATTTGGAAGTAGACGAGAGAGTAGTTTCCAAAGCTATCTCATCTTTTCCTCCGTGATCTGCATCAGGAATTGATGGTCTTTCGCCTCAACACTTGAAGGATTTAACAGCAAAATCCGCAGGCGAACAAGGTAAGCGTCTTCTGAAGCTAATCACAAAGTTGGTAAATTTGATGCTAAAAGGGGAAGTGAATCTGGAAATCCAAAAATATGTATTTGGTGCCAACCTTTGTGCCTTAAATAAGAAAGGAGGTGGATTACGCCCTATTGCAGTGGGTTGCACAATACGAAGATTAACTACAAAATTGCTTGCTTAGAGCCGGGACGACTGCTCCACTTACTTCCAACCCCATCAGCTCGGGTTTGCTACAAAACAAGGATGCGAGGTCATTGTTCATGCGACTCGAACGTTCATTGATAACCACCTTAATTCAAACTCGGTGATAGTCAAAATCGACTATAAGAATGCCTTCAACTCCGTCGAAAGAAATTCCATCCTACAGGAAGTAAAAAACCACGTTCCACAAATATACCCGTTTATGTGGCAAAGTTACTCGTCACCGTCGCTGATTTTCTTTGGGGACAAAACAATAGAATCTCAAGTGGGAAGTCAACAAGGCGACCCTGCAGGACCATTAGCCTTTAGTTTGGCAATCCATCCAATTATCCTTTCTCTACAATCGGAATTTCGACTTTTTATCTTGATGATGGGACAATAGGGGATCCTGTTACAGTTTTGAAAGATGTAGAAAAGCTGGTTCAGAGTCTAGTAAGATTGGTTTGACTGTCAACCCTTCCAAATGTGAATTGTTTTTTACATCAGGGTATTGACCATGAAATCCAGAGCAAATTCCAGGAACTTCTACACGGTATCCGCACAGTGACACCTCAAGATCTAGAGTTGTTGGGAGCACCCCTCTGCGATGAAGGAGTTTCGGACGCATTATTAGAACGCCTCGAAACAATGAAGGCAATGTTTGGTCGTTTGAAGAAACTTTCCGCCCACGTCGCATTCTTTCTTTTAAAATTGTCTTGGGATTCCAAAGCTACTATATACATTACGTACCACTCCTTCATGGATGCATCCAAAAATTTTAGAAGAAATAGATGCCGCAATGAAAGCTTGTATGGAAAACATAGCCAACATTTCACTGGACGATAAACAGTGGAAACAAGCTAGTTTACCTTTACGACACGGAGGATTGGGAATTAGAAAATGTACCGATCTTAGCCTACCAGCGTTCCTAGCGTCTTGTTCTGGTGTAAAGTCAGTCGTCTCCAACATACTAAATACTACCGTTGACGATCTGTCCATTCACAAAAACAATGAAGCACTGGATTTATGGAAAGCTAAACATGAAATGGTTCCTCCAATCCCTGAAGCACAGATAAATTGGGATTCGATTGTAATAAAAAAAAGCAGTTGAAGAGGATCTAACATTTGAGACGGACACGGACAAGGCGAGATTAGCTTCTTTGCAGTGTAAAGCCAATGCTTGGCTTGATGCTTTCCCTTCAGAAACATTGGAATGCTAATGGACAACAATCAACTACGCATTAGTGTCGGACTACGTCTTGGATGTGACATTTGCCGCTCATATACTTGTTTATGTTCCAAAACTGTAGATAGCAAAGGATTGCATCCCTGAGTTGCACCAAAAGTAGTGGACGATTTTCAGGCATTCGGAAATAAATCAAATCATCAAACGAGCACTATCATCATTAGAAATCCCTTCTATACTGGAACCGACTGGAATATCCAGAAATGATGGAAAACGTCCTGATGGAGCCACACTCGTACCTTGGGCCAGAGGTCAATGCTTGGTATGGGACGTTACTTGCGTCGACACATTGCTCCCTCTTATTTGCCCAAAACTTGCTTAGAAGCCGGCGCTGCAGCTGAAATCGCGTGCAAACGCAAACATTCAAAATATTCTAAAATAAAGGATGATGGCAACATTTTCAAAGCTTTTGCAGTGGAGACAATGGGAGCTTGGGTGAAGAAGTGCATTAGCATGGCCTTTTTCAACGTGGGAACGTGGCTCAATCCTCGGATCTCTCCCCACCACCGTCCTCATGGAGGAGATATTTTATTTATAATACTTTAATTTAATTTAATTGTTTTATTTTACCATTATTATTTTAGGTTTTATATAAACCATACTCTTTATATATTAGTTTTGTTAATGAAAAACTTACATAATAAAATTTAAAATAATTAACGTAGTGGAACTTGACACTTTAACACAAAAAACATCAATTTTCCCTGTCAATTTGTAATTTTCTGCAAAGACGATTCTGTTATATTTTTGCTTTTATCAAAGATAAGTACTGGCTATTTTTTAGTATTTGCGCATTTTAAATTTATTTTTGATTTTTTTAATGGGCATGTCAAAGACCCCGTCAAAGACCCCTATAACTGACATACTAATTTTGACACATATCCAATAGATGAATCAATAACTGACACATTTTGAAAAATATTGAAAACATATTTATTGAGGAATTGCCTTGCTATTAGTACCAATTTCGGACAGATCTGAAACTGGTAGGTGTATTACCCATTACTATCTCCATGATGTCCTTGAACGCATACCATAAACTATCTTCTTTACAAGTCCACTTTCAGGTGTTTGGTAGACACCTTTGCATCACGCTGACAAAGGCACTACTCTCCTTAATTTCCTTAGTTATTCCGGGAAAATAATCGTCTTCATATCTTATAATTACAGAATTGCCAACAGCAAAGTTTTGCTGGACTGGATTGGAAATTGGAGGCAAGTCGTGATAAAGTTCCTCTTCAGATTCCAAGACCACTTCTCGACTTGAATCTGAGGAAGATGATGATAAAACCTTTCTTCGAAGCTTTTTAATGTTTTCAATTGATGGCTTTTGTTTGAATTTTTCTTCTCTTTTCAGTTTTCGTTCAACTTTGGCCTTTTCGTTTTCTTATTTCAGTCTTTCTTTTTTTAGATGATATTCTTTCCACTTTTTTGAAGTTGCTACAGCTGGTAATTTTTCCTTTGATTTTCTTTTTGTTTGTCTTGAATCGGACTTTGGCCAAAACAGGCAACTTTTGAATGGAGTGGGCACATCTTTCAGCGGAGTTCCTTCGATTCCAGACGTAGATGGTTGGGGCACATCTTCATTTTCATTAAAGCAATTAGATGCCTGAGGTTCATCTAATGGTGTCTTCATATGTACTTCGTTTATAGTCGGCATTTTGACCTGGATATTTTCCTGTCCTGCATCGACTTCGTTGTCACTGATATCAGATAATTTATTTTCGGTTTCTTTTGGCCGAGGTACTTTGTTTTCATCTTTGTCATTTTGATGGAGTTCCAAACATGATACAGACATTCGTCTTTTTTATCACCATCCCACTGATCATTAATGGCACTTCGAAATTTCAATAATGTTGCATTTTCAATGAACTTTTCAAAATATAATAGTTTGTGATTGAATTGGACACTTGCTGTAGATTTTAGTGATGGCTGCCCCGAGTATCGACGACATGTCCTATTTTAAAATATTTATCATATCTTATAGCGCCTGCATTGAACGCAAATAGCCCAGTAGCTTTAAAACCATTAGCAAGTATATCCGGCGTAACCGATGAAGAAACTGCTTGTTCCAATATTGGGCGAAATCCTCTTTTTTACCTTAGAACCATTGTTTGTGATTTTCCATTTTGAACAGCATCCCTCAAGCACTTTTTAGAGTACGGAAAACGGCCACGTCCATGGGTTGTGTAATATGGGTAGGAATTGGGACACAGAGCTACCAGTATGATCCCATTTTCCAAACATAAGTCACTGAGAGGAAGAGTTAAGTGACTAGAATGTCCATCGACAAAAATATTATGGGCAAAGAGATATTATTTTCTTTTAACCATGGTAAAAAACGTTTCCTACATATTCATAGAACGTTTGGCCAGTCATCCAGCCAGTTTCACTTTTACCAATTGCCCATCCTAATGGCATTTTATTGGTAACATGTGGAGGATTCTTTCATATTGAAAATAACCATAGGAGGTGCCACCATGCCAGCTGCATTGGCATTCAATAGAGCTGTCATGCACTCTTTATCATTATTTGCTGTGAAACTATACACTGTAGATGATCCTTTCTTAGCTAAGACCTTACTTTGTTTAGGCGATAGAAAAAATGCGGACTCATCAGCATTAAACACTCTAGTTGAGTCTTCTAGGATGGACATATAATTATTTTCCTCAAAATAAGTTCCTATTTCTTTGAACCAATAACGAATTTTTTTTTCATTGACAGCTGTCCGCTCAGAAGACAAATTTTGAGATACCCTATTGCTCACTTCGGGATGAAGCATACCACTTCTTTTCTGGTCTTCCATTGAGAAAATTATTCTCCCTGTTATTTTCTTTAAAAATCAGTTCAACCGAATCAATAAGTTGTAATTTGGTTGCGGAAATCCCCGATCTGCAATATGGAAAAGCCATTTAACCAGTGATTTTTCTTCGAAACCAGTTAGATTTGTAGGCGGACCCTTTCTGCATTCTCTTGGATACTTTCTAGTTTTTTTGTACAGAAGTGTTGTTCTAGGAACACTATACGCTTACTAGCTGTAGCAATTGGCATACCATTATCGATCTCTTGCAAAGCACTGCGAAGATTTTCTTGCGAATATTTCATGCTTTTATTCTTAGACATCTTAATCTAAATCCTGAAAAACACGAAATCTCACTTAAGTACACTGGAAACCATTAACCAGCTAATATAGGTAGTGACCCAATATCTGATTGTGCAAGGCCTTCCTTGCCTGACAGGGTGTCAGCTATTGGAACATATATCAATGTCAACTGAATTACCTACTTTAGTGTTTCTAATTAAAAACATGATACATTTAGGTAGGAAATTATGACTTTTCATCTACATTTCACTATTACCAATTCCTGACATCACTATCAGCTATAGGGTAATGAATATTATTCAGTAGCCTATAGCTAACACCCCCTTCAAACTGACAAACTAGTCACACCTATTTCTTAGTAATGATTGTTTATTCTAAGACAATACTTAAGCCAGTTACCGCTTCTTCTAAAACCATGGCGAACTGAGAAGGGATGACATAGTAAAACACACTGGGTCTAATTCCGTGAACATAAATTGACTGGTATGGCCGGTTACCGAAAACCATGGCCTAAAGTGCGTTAATGTCTAAAACAGGTAATAATTTGTCCTTCGTCAGAAAAACTGGTTCGGCGCAGGAAAATTGCTTTACAAATTTTTTACTTCACATCTTAAATATAAGACGGATATTTGCGACAGTGTTCAAATCGAAAATGTTGACACCTTTATTCACTTTTTTCCAACAAATTAGAGTTAGTACATTAGAACTAAGAAAAAAAAATTTCTGTCCTGAGGCCGACCCGCCATATGTAAACAAAATATTTAAAGATCTGCTGGTCCGATAAAACTTGGCATGCATATTTTAAAACCGAAGATCTGATTAATTTTTTTGGCATAATTAGCCGAACCAAAAAGTCACTTAACCTAAGTAGATTTTTCGATATTTTCAATTCACGTATGTTATCGTAGTAGATGTTAGTCATTAATTAGAAAACCAAAAGAGCATTTACCCTACAAAGATTTTTTTAATTTTTAGAATATTTTCAAACATATTCATTCACACATTTTCTTTTCAAACAAAAATTATTTGTAATTTAACCATACACAACTTTTTTTAAACAATTTTTTGATAACATCCGAAGTTACCGAGATATGACAATTACGTGTCACCTATTGTTTTAAGAAAATCGTCAATTATCTATACAAAAGTTATGGAAGAAAGTTGTTGTTAATTATTCATCTACAACTTTTCATCTAGAACTTATGTTTTTCTTTTTTCACTTTTTGAAATCATTTTGTCGCAGGTTATCAACCTCTATCAAATTAAGAAAATATAAAAAACACCTATGGCCAATAAAGCCAGTGAAAAATTTTCAATCCTGCATATTATAGACTTCCTTAGAGGTTTATCCCACAATTAAGACATAATGCAAACATAAATGATTTCAAAATAAACAAAATAAATCCTGTGTTATTCTTTACAATGATTAATATAATATAATGATCAGATACAAAGCAACTAGAAATATTCCAAACTATTGTTTGAAAACAAAATTTATTCGGTGAGTTTTTAATTTATTTTTTTTTATTTTGTTTTTTTTTTTTTTTTTTTTTTTTTATTTTAAATGTTTTTTTAGATTTTTTTTTGTTTTTTTTTTTTTTTTGGATTTTTTTAATTTTTTTTTTTTTTTTTTTTTTTTTTTTTTTTTTTTTAAAAAATTTTTTTTATTATTATTTTTTTTTTTTTTTTTTTTTTTTTTTTTTTTTTGTTTGTTTGGTTTTTTTTTTTTTTTTTTTTTTTTTTTATTTATTTTATTTTTTTTATTTTTTATATACAGGGTGAACAAATAAGAATGCAAAGTGTTATATCTCAGGAACTACTCATCGTAGAGACTTGCGGTAAAAAATTTCATAACAAAAGTGGCCATAAGAAAAAGCTGGAAATTATTTTCAAATTATTAAGATGGCCGCTAGGGGGCGTAGCCGCCATCTTGAATTTAAAAATTTGGATTTAGTCGGGTTTTCGCTATATTAACACAACAAATAAATAAATGCTTTTTATAGTTGAGGAAAATCCTCATCTTTTTCATTTAATACTTTTTTCCTATCTCTAAAAATAAAGTGAAGAGGGGTCTTTGAAAATGCTTGTAAACAAATGCCAACAATTTCAAAATGGCCGAACATAATTTAATGAGCTTGGTGTCGTTGAAAAGAGCTTTCCTTAGGTTACAATTCTGACCGTATTTATGGTCATCGTAATTTGGCATGTCGCCGCTAGAGGGCATTTTCCGAAATTATCACGGAAATTGCGATTTTTCTCGGAAAACTTAAATGGAACGGTATCATTTTCTTATCATAAAAAAATAGTAAAATTAAGCCCAAATAAGCTGGTGAAAACCGCACCTCGATATCTTATTCCTAACCTAAAATATCTATATTTCGGTCAGATTTTCAATTTTTTCTTAAAAATTTTGGATAAAAATACTATATTCTGAAATTTATTCGAAAAGTGCGATGAATTGCAAGAAGAACAGAATAAATCTCATCTTCTTTACCACGACAAGGTCAAAAATCAGTCGATTTTTGAATAAAAATAACAACGGACAAGGGTTGTTTTTACGAGTAACTTTATTTTCTCTATCAAACTCAAAATCCGTAAAAAAATAAATAACTTCGATAGTCATCAATTTAGTAATTTTATTGAGTAATTTTCAGTATAATTTAAAGGGCATAATTTATGCTTGGCACATATTAAAATTAAACTAGATAGGTAGGAAAAGGTAAATAATAAGTAGTAGGTCATGAAAAAGAAAAAACAAAGTATTTGAAAATAAAATGACAGGACGCGGCGTTCTGACAATCAGTTAAATGTCAATTCATGTCGATCAAATAGAACTAAAGAATGGATTTTTTTTCTATTTTATTCATAAGACGGTCAATGGAAAATTATTGTAACTAACTCGCATATTAAAATAACATTAATTATCGAGACTTTTAATTGTCGAGATCGCTGTCATTAATATACTTTTCGTAAATAACTATTAATGTGTCCTTAAGTGTTCAAACTGCCGCCCATCATGCTCTATGCACAGTTGAAGCCTTTGCTGCGTGGAAAGGACCGCCGCTTCAATTTCGGTTCTTGGCAGGCTGTTGATTGCATTGTGAATCCTTTCTTGCATATTTTCTCTAGTTGTAGGTTCTGTTTGAAACACAATGTCCTTTAGTCGCCCCCATAGATAAAAATCCAGACAAGTTAAGTCCGGGGACCTGGCAGGCCATGGAAATAGGCTTCCCTTTCCAATCCACCGGTCTGGAAACATCTCATTCAAATATTGTCTTACATTCACGGCAAAATGTGCTGGACAACCATCTAATTGTAGAAACATATTTCGACGTGTTTCTAACGGCACATCTTCTAATAAAATTGGCAAATGGTTCTGTAAAAAATCAAGGAAGACATTGCCATTTAGGTGTTGATTAAAGAAAAATGGTCCAATAATGCTTCCTCCCAAGATGCCACACCACACATTAACGCTCCATCTTCCTTGATGTTGGACTTCACGAAGCCAATGGGGATTTTGTTCGGACCAGTAGTGCACATTGTGTATGTTGACTTTGCCGTTGCTATTAAATGTGGCTTTGTCAGTCCAAAGATTGAGACAAAAATTGTCTATTTCTCACTTAGCATCCAGTGGCAATAATTTAATCGATAATCAAAATCTTGTTCTTAAACTCTGATGTAACACTAAATGATAGGGTCGAAGTCAAAAACAAAACCAGTATCTTTCAATATGTCTAATAATAAGGGTTTAGTAGTTGTTGTAGTTAGTTGGTTTATAGTAGTAGTAGTTCGTTAATAGTAGTTAGTAGGTAGTAATGGTAGTTAGATGGTAGTATACTTATTGTTATTTAGTTATTTATTTTATACATTAGAACTTACCTATGATCCTTCAAAATATATTGAACCGTAGACCGAGATATGCCTAAGGCGGTAGATAAAGCTCTCGTACTAATATGCGGATTAAATTCAATGTAGGCCAAGACGTTTATGACATTTTCCTCAGTTTTCCATTGCTACGTCTGCGAAATGTGGAACGAAAGCTACCAACGCAAACGCTGAACTAAGCGAGGAAAAATACTCGCATCGCGAAACGCCGATTTGGATAACGAGCACTATAAATTCTTTGAGCTAATGCCGCATTTTGAAAGCATTCAAAATAAACGGCAATCATATCAACGCATTCGTCGTTTGTAAAGGCATTTTACCTAAAGTTTGTAACGCGGGCAAGTAACACCTCTAAATAAAATTTGACGTTTCTTTGAAATATTGCCATCTTTTGTTTTTCTTTTTCATGACCTACTACTTATTATTTACCTTTTCCTACCTATCTAGTTTAATTTTAATATGTGCCAAGCATAAATTATGCCCTTTAAATTATACTGAAAATTACTCAATAAAATTACTAAATTGATGACTATCAGAAGTTATTTATGTTTTTACGGATTTTGAGTTTGATAGAAAATAAAAGTTACTCGTAAAAACAACCCTTGTCCGTTGATATTTTTCATTCAAAAATCGACTGATTTTGACCTTGTCGTGGTAAAGAAGATGAGATTTATTCTGTTCTTCTTGCAATTCATCGCACTTTTCGAATAAATTTCAGAATATAGTATTTTTATCCAAAATTTTTAAGAAAAAATTGAAAATCTGACCGAAATATAGATATTTTAGGTTAGGAATAAGATATCGAGGTGCGGTTTTACCAGCTTATTTGGGCTTAATTTTACTATTTTTTTATGATAAGAAAATGATACCGTTCCATTTAAGTTTTCCGAGAAAAATCGCAATTTCCGTGATAATTTCGGAAAATGCCCTCTAGCGGCGACATGCCAAATTACGATGACCATAAATACGGTCAGAATTGTAACCTAAGGAAAGCTCTTTTCAACGACACCAAGCTCATTAAATTATGTTCGGCCATTTTGAAATTGTTGGCATTTGTTTACAAGCATTTTCAAAGACCCCTCTTCACTTTATTTTTAGAGATAGGAAAAAAGTATTAAATAAAAAGATGAGGATTTTCCTCAACTATAAAAAGCATTTATTTATTTGTTGTGTTAATATAGCGAAAACCCGACTAAATCCAAATTTTTAAATTAAATATGTCGGCTACGCCCCCTAGCGGCCATCTTAATAATTTGATAATAATTTCCAGCTTTTTCTTATGGAAACTTTTGTTATGAAATTTTTTACCGCAAGTCTCTACGATGAGTAGTTCCTGAGATATAACACTTTGCATTCTTATTTGTTTACCCAGTACATTCATGTATACAATGAAAATTTAAAGCGTACAATTCACTTATTTATTTATTCGTATGATACATTTTCATTATTATTGTATTAATGAAGTAAGTGTTATGTATGGTGGCCCAGAAGATCAGTACAAACCTGTATAGTATGGTGACAAAACCGTGTGCAATTGTGGATTGGTTGGTCTTCGCAAAGCATTTGCTCAAGGTTTCGGAGAACCACTAAAACCTAAACATGCCAACCCTTACCCACCTAGTATTCATATGTAATAATATATTATCTGAATCATGAAAGATAAGCCCTACGTCATCACTGTTCAAAACTGCGAAATACACACGTTCAATATCGAGTGTGTTCTGTTTTACAATCAAAACAAAGATGAATGATTATAAGAACGTGAGAAAGAGATAAAAATAATTCCCGTCTTCATTTTTTTACGAATTATGACTTCAGTTGTATTTTTAATAAATAATCTCTGCTTTACCGACTCTGTGTTCGACAATTACAACGATCATATCTTGTCATTTTACCTGTATTAATTGCTTTGGATTATCTTGTGTTTTGTCATTAGTTGTACATATTCGTAAATATTTATTTTGAATTTACATTAAAGTCAATTGTACTACGTAACATCTACAGATGAAAACTACCGTAGGTGCGATAATTTTACTGCAATGTGAATGGATTTTGTTAATATTTTTTAAAAGTAAACTCCAATAATAATAAATAAATAGTTTTGTTTCCATATTTTATCTCTTAAATCGCTTTTAGTAAATTAAAAAAATTTCCTAACCTAGGAGTGACGGTTTGTAAACTTGGATAGTTAGACTGTGGCCATTGCTGTCATGTTTATACGATAGAATGGTTATAGTTTCTGATTTGACTTTATCATCATACGCATTTGCTTGATGACGTAGGGCTCATCTTTCCTGGTTCAGATAGTAGATTTTATGTGTAAACATTATAGAAGGTACCTAAATAAGAACATAAAATATAACAACACAGCCATTGCATAACGACATATAATGGACCGATCCAAGCGCCAAGCGCAACAATGACGAAAATATATTAGGATAAGCAAACAAAATTTTGGGAAAACAGATAATCAGGACAGAGTATACAAAATGTTGTATAACTTCAGATGTCCTTCAAATTAGTACTCCACAATACAGCTTTCACAAATGGTAATGCTTTCAATATGCTCGTCTTGTAGAGTAAAATGCCCTAATAACGGATACTTTTGTATTTATGTTAATCTTTCAATAAATCTACGACATTCTCACCGGCGGCACTAGAAATTTTGTACAGGGGGTGTACAATTTATAAATTGAATATTATTTTATTTTGCATGTAAGGTGTAAGAGTCGAATGGGCACATTGCTGCATTTCAGAAAATGTTGTAGGTATTAAATGTATTCGAAGTAAAGCGGTTCTATTATTATACAGGGAGTACGATTTTTTGTAATTAAACAATTGGCAATAGTTTATTACGGTGAAATGTTTTCTTCCTCATTAACCCCTTCCGCTCCAGACTGTTTTTTTTCATGTATGGGGTTCTATACCACATATTTTTTTATCAAAAAATGGTTTGAAGAGGAAACTGTGGTTTGAAATAAATAAGATAATATCATTATTATCACCAAGTGAATATTACAAACTATATAAATTTGTTTAACAATTTAATATATTTACCAGAATATCCCACATGTGGATATATAGGTATACCAAAATATCCACATGTGGATAGATAGGTATACCAAAATATCCCATATATGGATATCTAGTATCTTTACCAGTATATCCTCATTTGGATATTATACCAAATTGACGATATTTTGCTATTGAAGGCTACACACACAATGGAGATGCAAACAATAATTTATTTCAAAAACTAATACAAAACAGAACAAATGTTCAAGCATACAAGAAAATCATGAACATGAAAAAGAAAATATCATTTCATTTGTGATAATTTTCAAAAATGTTCAGCACTGCAAGTCCAGGTTTTCAGGACAACCAATGCAGCATTTTTCTTGTTAGTTTACACACACCATGTCTTTGACCAAATAACACAAACTTTTCGTAGAGCTCTTTTTTTCCAACTTCCCCTTTGGAAAATCGGGCCATTGCATGCAATACTTTGGAAGATGATGGTTTATTTTTATCATTCATTTCTTGGTATCCTTTACTATATTTCAAAAGTATACCCCGACAGCATAGTTTTGTATACTTATACATTGAAACTTCCTTTTATAAGCCTGGCTGTAAAACACCTTGGAGTTCAACAGCATCTGATGTAAAATATGGAGACCTATCTTGGTAAACCAAGTGTAGGATTTTCGCAAAGGGCTGTACGGTTCAGTATCTTGGTCCACCGCGTCGACTGCTCCCATATTTTGGTTATAAAATTCAATATGTTGTGGCTTGTTATAGTAAAAACTTACCCGATTCATATCGTTGTTTTTCACAAAATCCAGCAGTATGTTTACTGGTCAAAAGATAAACGTCTTTCTTGTCACTGTACCGAACTAAAAGAAGCATATTCTTGCGAACAAAACATGATTGTTGTTTTTGTAACGGAATCAAAGTCAAGTCTTTTGGAACGCCTCTATTGGGTCGAATGGTGCCGGTCAGGAAAGTTTTTGTGTCAAAAGAAACTCGCAAAGACGAACTGATGTATACCAATTGTCAACAATGACTTCACGATTACTGTTCAGTAGATTCTGGCAAAGGTGAACAACTATTTTCTCAGAAAAAAGACAGTGTTTTGTTCCTGCTATATGCGACACGTCGTATATATCCCGCCGATATATACAAAATTCCACGTGTATCCTCGGAGTTCAGGTGCGCTGGGACATAAAGAAAACATTTTGATGCCAAAGCGACTTCTTTTCGTTTTTATATAGCGAAAGTGTAAACGGCCTTTATATAACACAAGTTGTTCATCGATTGCAAAACGGGCCCTGGATCAACCAAATTTTGACAATTTTCTTTTATAAGTGCCATAAAACGCCTAGTCTGGTTAGCGGTCTCGTTTGGCTAGTTCTGGTGGTGAAAATCTAATAAACTTTAGAATCGAAAGAAAGCGATTTCGGCTCATAACGGATTTATGAAAAACTGGCGGGCCAGTGCACATATCATCGGTACTCCAATAATCCGAAAGTTGAGGACACTTTGTCAATCCAGTAAGGAAATATAGTGCTAAAAATACGTACATTTCATCAATTTCCACTGATTTGTACCTTAGTCCGAAAACATTCATAACATTTTGAGGATTATCTTCAAAATATTTGTCTGCCCTTTTATTGGTCCATTCGCAAAGTTTTTACAATACTAGGACTTACTAATGCCTCGAAACAATTTACGGCATCCTTGCAATCTTCAAAGTCAATTGCCGGGTAGAAGTTATATTGGACTGAAATTCGGGTATACGCCTAGGAAGCTTGTCTTCGAGCGGATCCATGATAGTCGTCCAGTCATTCATTTGTACCGCATCAATAACTTCTTCCTCATCCGTGGAAGAATAACTACTCTCTGAATCGCTATAGTCACTATTGGACATGATATAGCTCACGTCACTATCGGAGTCAAATCACTATACATTTTACTAACAAAATTTTTACAATTACCATCAAACCAAACAAAATCAAATGATCAATATAAAAATCGACCGACTGATACGCATCGACCAACGACTAAAGGTGTACTGTGCTGGTACGTGATCCCGTCCGCAATAAAACCAACACCTCGCGCGCCACCTAAATTGATTATTTCAAAGTAAAACAGCACAGAACCGTAAAAGTTGTATTATTTTTGTCTCATGTCTATCTTGAAAAAGTAAATGCGCATTTAATAAAAACTTTTATTGTAGTTGGTTAACACCACCATAGTAAATGTTAACCTTTAGTTAATTACATTATTCCAAGAATTTACAAAAAATAAAATTATTTACTATACTGTAATATCCACGTATGGATAACAGATGCCCTACCATACTCTAAATAAGACTAGCGAGCGCTATACCACTGATATACAATGCTTTATATCAGTCGTACGTGAGTATCCACCTGTGGATATTCTGGTAAATCTTCCTATATCTAAAAATATCCATACGTGGATACGATGGAGCGGAAGGGGTTAAGCAATACGATTTAAAGAAAAAATTATGAACAAAAATCATTATAATCGTATACATCATTACAATCACAACAGAGACATACGTAACTGCACACGTAATCAAAACTATATTTCAGAACAAATTAAATAATAAATTCAAAAATAAATCTTAAATTTAACAAAATATTACATTAAAGCCATAATGGACCATACGACTTAAATTTATCAACACATGCTTCAATACTAGCATTTTTTACACCTGTCTGCTTCTACTGTCATCATTAACAAGGACTCAGTCTCTCTTCCGAAGCCATTGTAGATCGAATTTTAGATTTAACTAATACCAGTTTCGAAAAGGTTCATTCGGCTTCTACTGAAGTGACGGATATTGTTAGAAAACAACTTTCAATTGCCTTCTGTATTTGTGTCGAAACTTGTTTTTAAAATCCACATCTTGAAAAAAATGAATGCAATTCTCAGTTAGTAAACCTGTATTTAATTTTAAAGTTACTCCTATTTCTTCTATAGCTTCTTTATAGTCTAAGACTTCTCTGAAACATTGTTTTTTTTGCACTTAACCATAAAAATAATCTGCGTTTCTGGAACATAAAAAATAATAATAATAATAATAATCTTTATTCATTCACGAAACAGATAAATGTGATACATTTACCTATACGATCTTGAACCCGTCAATTGAACATGGATAAAATACAACACATAGATAATCTATCTATACAGGGTGTCACAGAACATGTCGATAGATTATAGAAAAACTGTACATGGGAAAAATTAGAAAATTTGGTAGTATAAACATCGACGGGCAGTTCCGCTAAAATATTTTCAAGATGGTACACTTCCGGTTTATACCGAGTAATGTTAATCAACTTGCTTATTTTAAATAGAACACTCTGTATATTATTTATTTTTGAATTTTGCCCAAAATTCTAGACAGATTTTTATTAATATAATGTTCTATACGTAGTCAACTGTTTGGACTTATTTTAAATTTTATGTCAAAAATGACGTTTTCAGGCCGAAACAAAATTATAAAATTTTCCTATACTAATGCCTTAATTATTTAGTTGAAATAGGTTTTCTTGTAGCAGGGGACCTATTTAGTCGGCTATGTCGATATTGATAATAAATTAATACGGGCGATCAAAAGGATTAAAATTAAATTCAAAACACGTCAAAGTAATTTTTTAAATGCAGGCACCATGTTTTTATAGCATTTTATTTAGCATCAAAAATAAGGTTGACTTTGTACAAGGTTGTCTATTCAAACAATTCATGGTTTCGATATTGGCAATTTAACTTTTTTTGTTGCACAAATGCTATTGTATTTCTTTTAATATGAATGGTTATTCCTAGTTGGCCATGATGGCGTTAGAAAACAATCATCTGTCAAGGATATATTAAACTGTCAAAAATTTTCAATAATCATGCCGGGACGCTTAAATTATACAAACGAAGATTACTTAAATTTATTATGGACAATGTGATAAAGTTATATTAAAAACATGTGTTACAGTTAACTGTACCGACTGTGAGTGTTAAAGTGCATATCGTTACCAAAGCGATAACTTTAAATGCTTGAAACACGTGTGTCGATAAAGCCAGGTGTTCTTTCGTTGCGTGGTACTACTGTACATGTAATTACTTGGCTTAATCGACACACGTGTGCAAGCATGGTTATCGCTTTGATAACGATAACTCAAATCGAGCTACAATGTTAACTGTTAACATTCTTAGTTTGATACACACAGTTTGACTTATATCCTTGACAGATGATTGTTTTGCAAAAACCATCATGGCCAACTAGGAATATTTCATATAAAAATCAATAGCATTTGTGCAGCAAAAAAATTATTTAAGTGCCCAATATTTTGAAAACCATGAATTTTTGAATAGACAACCTTGTACAAAGTCAATCTGTTGTGATGCTAAATAAATAAGTTATAAAACATGGTGCTTGCATTTTAAAAAATGACTTTTGACGTTTTGAATTTAATTTTAATCCTTTTTTTTGATCGCCTGTATTAATATTATCAAAATATCGACATAACAAAACTAGGTCCCCTGCTTTACTGAAAAAACTATTAAACAATGTAAGGTGATAGTATAGGAAAAATTTATAATTTTGTTTAGGCCTGAAATCGTCATTTTTGAATAAATTAAAATAAGTCAAAACAGTTAGACTTAGGTATAGACATTATACACAAAAATGTCTACAATTGAAGCAAAATCCAAAAATAAAGGCAATATATAGGATGTTCCATTTAAAATAAACTTAGTTTTCAGTATAACCAGAGTGTCTGAATCTGAAAATATTTTAACAAATGCCCCCGTCGATGTTGGTATACTCTAGGAACAAATTTTCCCATGTTTTTATTACTCGATGGCGTTTAATGGGGGGTACCTATATCATTATATAAAATAAATATAAATATAAAGACACACCTAATCTTCTGACAAGATAACAAACAATAAATGTAGCTTATATTAATGCCTCTTCAATTGCTCCAGCACCTTACAAACTCATCTATGTTATATATTACATTTCTACCAACAAAGTTTTTAGTTTGTTTTGAAAACTTTTGGGATGAACTCTTAATTGTAACGAGAGCAAATTGTACAGGCGATAACCTGTTAGTAGCGGTGATTTAAAATAAAAGTATGGATGGGTATCTTATTGTTATATAGGTTATCCTTATTACGGGTATCATAATTATGATTATCACCATTTTTTAAAATTTTTGACTTGTTATAATGTATGTATGATAGCAAGTTTAAAATGTAAATAGAACAGACAGTTAAAATACTGTTTTGCCTAAACGCTTGTCTACATGATTCCTTATGATTTATATTAAACATTAACCTCATCAGTCTTTTTTGTGCGACGAAAATGCGCTTCCAGTTGACGGCATTTCCCCATAT
Organism: Abscondita cerata; assembly: GCA_030710515.1. Taxonomy (NCBI): domain Eukaryota; kingdom Metazoa; phylum Arthropoda; class Insecta; order Coleoptera; family Lampyridae; genus Abscondita; species Abscondita cerata. The sequence continues at coordinate 213,135 of JALBCR010004772.1, read as the reverse complement.
TATAATCCCATAACTAATGTGACTTGTGCTGTTGCATAATACGCTGTTAATACATGTTTTATATCTAGTTTTTGCTAGTAGATAGTAACTCTGGTTAAGTTTAATTCCAACATTATTTATGTGAACTTCCCAACTTAAGTTCTCTTCCATTGTTATACCCAGAAATTTTACATTGTTTGCAGTTATGATAGGCCCCTGAAAATTTATATTAGATTAGACACGGAATTTTTGTTTTTTATGTCGAAATTCAATGCATTTTTTTTATTATAATAATTAATTATTAGGTTGTTTCTATTACACCATTGTTTGAAACTGTTCCAGGGACATCTAGCAACCTTCGTTTTCAATTTATCACTACACTTATCAGTGATGATCATTGATGTATCATCAGCGTACATAAATATTCAATACTATTTCTTATAAACATAGGTAGATCATTGATGAAAATTATGAAAATAATGGGTCCTAATATACTGCCTTGCGGAGTACTCCTATCAGTTACATAATACTCTGAAGCCACATTATAATTTGACGAACATTCGTCTGTGTCTAGAAAAAGATATTAACCAATTGTTAATTTGTCCTCGTATACCACAGCTGTCTAATTTATGTTTTAGAAACGTCAAATTTATTGTGTCAAAAGCACGACTTAGATCCAAAAAAATCCCATAAACATATTCATTTATCATCCATTTTTCCAGTACATGTTGAACAAAATCAGTAACACACGAAATAGTTGATAACCCACGTCGAAATCCATATTGTTGCTCCGATAAGAGACCCTCTTTATTCAGAAAATTCAAAATGCGTTCATTCATAATTTTTTCACTAATTTTTGAAAATATACTATTTATTGCGATCATACGATAATTATTCACGTCTGTGACTTCACCTTTTTTTTGTAAATTGGAATGGCCTTTGATGTTTTTAATAAATCAGGAAAAATGCCTGTAGTTACAGAAAGATTGATTAGATCTGATAGTGGTGCGGAAATTTGATTATGGCAGTATTTAATGAGGTCCGTGGGGATTTCGTCAAATCCTACCGACGTTGTATTTTTCAAATTAACAATATGGTTTGCAATTTCTTGTGGACAAGTAGGCCAAAAAAACATCGTCTTATTATAACCGTACATTGTTGTGTAAGATTCCGAACAATTTCTTATTTTCATATTTAGTTCATTAACAACAGTTGTTGAGAAATGTGTTCTAAAAGAATTCGCCACTTCCTCTGTGTTAGTTAGTAGTCTTCCTTCCCATTTTATGGTTATATCTTTTTCACTTTATTTTATGTTGCATCGTATTAACAATGTTCCATAGGCATCTTTGTATATTAGAGGATGGAATAAGCAATTTCGAGTAGTATTTCCTTTCTTCTTTTTCAAGGTTAATTTTTATTAAATTATTTAATTTCTGGACGCTGTCCTGTAATTGTTTAGAATCATAGTGGTTTTGAGTCACACCAGTCGTTCAGATCTTGAAACATATTGCTCAAAGAGGGAGAACTTACGATGTTTGTTCTTATTGACCGCACTATTCGTACAACATAATGACGATCTATTCACTTTAGGAACACATTATGTGCCTCTTTCTTTGTTTTTATTTCTATGTTGCGTTGCTTCATGTTTTCAGTAGTAAGTATACTATATTGTTCTTCAAAGTAATAGTCTTAGTTTATATATGAATTCCAAGTTCTAGACAAAGGTTTTTATTGCTCATTGTTGCCACGTCCAAAAATTTGTCTCATCCTTTTGCAACAAGTATTAACTAGCAAATTGTGAGAGTTTAACAGTGGTTTTAAAAGTGCAACCAAAACATAAAAATCAAATGATTGCATTAAATTTAATAAACTATGATGCTTGAGACTTTTCTTTCTATTCTTCTAATGTTTAATTAGATCTTCAAAGCACTCAGAAACATGATTAACTGCTTGGCTCCTACATGCCCAACGTGTTTCTTGATAATTTTTCTAACGTTTAAGTTTGAGGATTATTTGAGAGGAATTTATTGATTTTTTCAAAATTGCATGCCGAGAAGCGCTACCTTCAATAAAAACATAAAGAGATTCTAACTCTCTAAAGAAGCTAAATACTTTTCATACTGTCAACTAACACTAAATTTAAGAATGCATAACAGTGGACATAAAGTATAGATTTTTCATACTTGTAATCCACCTTTTATACCAGACATGTTACTTGCACCATCATAACACTGGCAAATTATTTGTTTGTTTATATGAATGAAATCTAATGCTTTAACCATATGCTCTAGTACCTCCGCTTTGGGCTTGAAAACCATTTGAATGCTGACAAATGTTTCTTGAAGATAGGAATCTTCAGTACACCAACGAATAATAATTGCAGCCTGTTCGTGTTTTGGATACAATAATCAGCTTTCTTAAATCGTTTCGAATATCAAGGTCTTCATCACGTCATGGATAGAAGCAATTAAATCGTTTTGTATAGTATTATTCCCAGACTGCCTGTGTTCTTCTAAAATGGATCGCAATAAGACCAATACACACTATTGGTATGGTGATATTCCAACCGTAATAGAATAGAATTTTGCATTAAAACCCTAGCACATCCTAGCACATTTGTACCTGGAGGGGGTTGGCAAGGACTTTTTTTTATGAAATCATAAATTTCTGTTTTTATTGCACGAAGGGTACCTTCTGTATAAATATTGTCTTCTACTTTAGTATTTTCTAAAAAGTTACCTGAATCTAAACAAGTACCTACGCACTAGAATTTAATTATGCAATTTATAGAGGAATATTATTGAACTACTTAATATGATATTGTAAAGTAGGCATTAGATAATTATCAAATATAGTATGTAGTTTATTCAAAAATTATCTTGAAAGTACAACATTGCACAAAATATTTAAGAGACAACAAATCACATATCATTACTGTGAGAATAGGATGTTATATTTTACTTAATTATTAATAATATTTTTTGAGAGTCACGAAAAAGGTAAACCAAAGGAAACTATTGATTAAAAATTGTGTTATTGACGCAAAGGTTTTGCCTAGGGCCTGTATATTTGTTCAAATACCTATGTAATTATAATTGTTCGATACGATACCTTTCATTAGATTCACTGAATTTGATTCTGGCTTAGTCGATGTACTGGGTCTTTTAACATCGGCTAGGATATTTTTTTCCCGGCATTTATTGATATGGTCATCATCTGCGATAAAAATTGGGTGTTCTGCACAAAAAGTTAAAATCAGTATTAATAACTTGTTCTATGCGTTTGTCTATTTGAAGAAAATTACGTAATGCAGTATTCTGTCTTAAAATCGCTTTTTCTTTTTCAGCTTTAATATTTTTTAAATGTGATATTTTTGTTTTTTTTGCTTGATGTACAGCAGACATTTTCAATACACTTAAGGCTGTTATCTCAGGGAGCTATAAAGTTTATGTAAATTTATCTCGCTTATTTTTAGAAATGTTTTCCTGATTTTGCACAAACATATTGCTAACATTATTATTTATGTCGCGCATGAGCTATTATTTTTATTTTCGTCTTCGTTGTATTTAATTTAATTAAAACGTAAAATAATAGAAAAATATATTTCCTTATAAGCCCAAATTTCGACTCCTACGCGACATAGATAATAATTTTCTGAGAAATCTACTTTTTTTAATTTTTACTTAAAATCAATGAGAAAAATTAACATTAAGTAAACGATAAATACTGAAAACTCTTGGAGAATTGTGAAATGAATTTACTCGTTGGGCGAATTTTTCTGAGCGCAACAGGCCAGACTTGGAAGCCGATTAATATTAATAGATAAAATAATATATTGTTGAATTGTTGATGTCAATTTTTTTTTTGTACATGACGTGCACTTTAAACAGTTTTAGAAACAGAAAAAACAACAAATAGCTATTTATGTAACAAGAAATAAAATAATAGTGAACCGCCTACTAGAAATCTGAAATTGTCCTGAGTGATAGAACAGCCTTTTAAATTCAGTATAAAGACCTACAGATTTACTAAACACTTTCCGTATTCGTATCTAAGTGCCGAAATACCGTATGGCAATAATAAATTCAAAGCCATTACTAAAACGACTTGCTACCGGGTTGCACACCCGTGCATTTGCAAATCTTTTGGGGACGGCAAACAACCGTAAATTTTAAGTCTTGTCATGTAGGCAAATTCTCATAAACATATTGAAGAAAAATAAAGAACCAAAAGGGTACTGTCTAGAGCTACCTCCGTTTCTTTTGAAAGCACGATAAAAATTATCGCAAAGGAAGTTCAATTGAAATAATGCAGATATTGTTTCATAATATTGTTTATGTTTACACTAAACAAACGACACATTCTCAGCACACTGAGCACTTTGTTTTCCAAACTCTGCTGACATAATCTACTATAACGATTATCCTTATTTTAATTATCAGCAATCCCATTACTAAAACGTGAAAGTTGTAAGAACATAAACGTAATTTCGTATTCGTACTTCTCCTAGTATAACTAAACGATAATATTTTTATTTACTTTTGAAAAAACAATCTTCTAAAATTTTAGTTCAGTTTTATTTTATTATTAAAAAGATAATAATTATGTCAGACAAGAGACAGAGGCTTTCGGGTTGTACAATATTAAGTAAAACTAAAAGTATAGAGCTGCAAATATGTTTTTTGCACGGAGCGGATAAATGTCCTGCACCGGGGCTTTATGACTGCCAATACAACCAAATTTAAACCTATTCCTGTGAAAAGTTATTGAAAATATGTATCTTTAAAAGGTTAAGAACGTCCGACAAAAAAGAATTTTGATCTTCTTAGCGTGTCTTATCTGAAAACGAAAAGAGTATGTACATATTTATTTTTATGTACAGACTTTTGAACATCAATGCTATTGTTGTGTGTTAACTTAATCGAAAATCGCTTACGGTTACTGCGCTGCTATTTCTCAACGAATGAAATTACCTGGTATATTTTCTGAACCAACACACCATCAATAGGGGGTACGTCCGTACCATCGTACCCCCCTGCAGCCGCCGGTGGACATTCTTAGAGCTTAGGCTATACAGAAAAATATATTGAACCACAATTAAGTATGGTCAACTGTTGAAAAATAAAATTGAAGTTCTAGAAAAAATAGTCAATTTTCGCTGACAAAAAATATATCCGATATTAGGATAACAATATGAAATGAACCATTGAGGCAGAAATCACAGATATGTGTGTCTTTTTTGTCAATATTAACACAGTCGGTATGAGCCCACTTGAAATATTTTGAGCACTGAATCCATTGTTCACCCGACCTATCTTCAGAAACAAAACAATCTGCTCCCTCTTCTCCAATGTCACAATCCATATCAGAATCGTCATCTAAAACGAGTTCTTGATCTTCTTCAGATGAGCTACTAGATTCCTGGTTTTTAATACTCTTCTTTCCAGCTTGGTTGTTATTTTCTTCTCAACCATAGATTTTTCTTTCTTCTTATAAGTTTGTGTCGTTTCAATTTTGGAATGCCTTTTGAGGCACTTTTTTTTCTCTTCTGTTCTGATAAACTACGTTCTAAGGCATCTTTATATGGAGTACCTGTAATCAAAGCAGCAGATCCTTTTCTGTAGCTTCTCTCTTTATCGTCAGGTTTTTAAGACAAAGTGCTCAGAACAGGGCTAATGTCTTCCACGCATTTGGTCGTGTCAATATTGCCAATAGTCGCTTGCTTTTGTTGTTTAACATCGGGTGACTTTGAGCTGAAATTCGGTCACCTTCCGCTTGACGGTAAATGGCAAAGTCGTAGTCTAAAAAAATGTTGTTATTAAAGGTATAAATACCGCTCTTTCGAAAGCCATTTATAGCGATTTCGATTGTAGCACATCTTACGTATGCTCTTCCAAGCAACTCCCAAATTTGATAGCTGGTGACCACTCTTTCAAGGTTATTTCTTAGCCCATTGTCAATTATGGTATGAAAGTAGAGACCATCCAAGATTAAGAGAACTGGATCAGCTTCACTTGGTTTAGCGTGACTAATAAAATGTTGTAACCAATTTGTGAAAATGTGGCTCTCAGCCAGACACATGGTACGCAGCAACTGTTCCTTGTGGAGCGCCGTCGAGTTACTTTTAAGATTTTATAGCCCTCCATGTACCAGTGGCACTAAAATATTATTTCATGGCTTGGGTTTAGCTCCATGCTGAATTGAAACAGGTTTCTCATTTATCAGATTACATATTTCTTTAAGACAGCACTATCCGATATTAGAGAACTTTATTAGACTTACATTAGTATTTCGGTGTTTTATACACGCTCGAAAAGTGTTACAGGTCTGTTCTTGTAATTTATCGTTTAGGTTTACTTACTGTTTATTTATTTATTTGTATCGTACATTATTTTCATTATTGTATTGTGATGTAAGTGTTATATATGGTGCCCCAGAAGATCAGTATAAATCAGTATAATGTGCGGTGACGACACCATGGGTAGTTGTGGATTGGCAAAGCATTCGCTTCAAGGTTTAGGAAAACCCTAAATACCAACCCTAAGGCTCAGTGATGGGGAAACTACGGCCCGCTGGCCAAGTCCGGCCCGTGGAAGGGTTTAATCCGGGCCCGTTTAAGAGTGCCGTCGTGAGAATGTTTGAACGCGTTCTTACTTCGTAATGTGACGGCCCGCATAAAAACTACCTGCGACGATATTCAAGTATTTTGGACAAATCCATCCGACCTAAACAGATGACTCATCTTCGCTTGAAACTTCCAGGCCCGAAGATCAGTTAGTTAGCTATTTAGTCAGTCATCTGGAACGACCGCTGTGACCGAGTAATTGTTTATGTAATCCCCGAAACTCCCACTGCCTCAACAAACACCCGCGCAAGAGCATTAGTTAGCAGTAAGCTTTCATCAATTGGTTTCGGGGGGTGTTTCTCCGTAGTAGGTAACGTCTAAAATGGATGTTAAAAAAGAAAAGTTGGATTCAGAATGTCGAGTTTTAAAAGAAGAATGGACGTGGAAATATTTATTACTTTATTTAAAGAAAACCTGTGTGCTTACTTTGCAATACAACTTGTTGCAGTTTTAAAGAATACCATAACATTCAACGCCATTTCAAGAGAAACAGAAACACTCTATCATCGTTAAGTGAAGGGCAAAAAATTAAATCGAAAGATTTATTAAAAATTTATCAAGTCAACAACAATTATTTCAGAGAGCTAATCATTCTCATAGATGCGCTACGAAAGCCAGTTATGTGTTGGCTTATAATATACTATAGTATATTAAAGAACTAGTTTCAGAAGACGCATTTTAAAGTACTAGTCGCCAAAATGCCTTCTGAAACGAATTCTTTATACTATTTTTCTATTTTGAGCTTTTCAGATTAATTTTAACATAAAATTTCTCAAGTTTTTAAATTTAGGGAATTTTGAAGTGTAATTACTAAGGTGGCAATATTTTCATTAAACTTTGATTTAAATGCTAGTTTAAGTTTAATTAGTACATTTATCATGTTTCATTTAAAAAATGGGTGGAAATAAAAATAAGTAGATAAATAAATCTACTGAACAATTATGATTTAAATTAATGCACACCGAACGTAATGACAGCTTGGACGTTATCAGTGTTACCATCGTTTGGAATAAAAATTGTTCTATTTCTATAAAAGAACTCAAATTTCTATAAAGAACTCATTTGGGTGCTTTTATAGCTCTGTAAGACCCAAAATAGAAAAAATCTAATAATTTTCAGATGGTGAATTTATAAAGCAGTGCATGATAGATGTGTGCGATATTATGTGCCCTGAAAAGAAAAATGATTTTCAGTCACTGTCTCTCTCAAGAAGAACAATCACGGAGAGAATTGAAAATATTGACAAAAATCTAATTTCACAACTGACTACAAATACTCAAAAATTTATTTTTTATTCAATTACCATGGATGAAAGTACAGATATCAGCGATACTGCACAGTTACTCATATTTGTAAGAGGAATCAAACGCCCACTTTGAAATTACAGAAGAACTTGCAGGGCTGCAGTCAATGAAAGGAACAACGACTGGTGCCGATATATTTTGTGAATTTGAAAATTGCATCGATAAACTTCGTTTACCTATTGATAAGTTATGTAATGTAACTACAGATGGTGCTCCTAATATTGTTGGAATCAATTAAGGATTTGTTGGGAAATTTAATTCTAAGTATCTGGAAAATTATGTTGTGTTTTTTGCATTGCCTATACATCAGGATGCTCTCTGTAAATCGGCTTTAGATATTGACCATATACTTAATATTGTTGTAAAACTAGTAAATATGATTCGTTCCAGAAAATTATTACATCGCCAGTTTTAACAGTTTTTGGAGTCCGTACATGCTGAGCATTCCGATATCCTGTATTATTCAAAGTTCGTTAGTTAAGTGCTGGAAAAGTATTTGAAAGAATTTGGGATTTAAAAGACGATATTGCGAATTTTCTTCTTGATAAAGACATTTATAATCAATTTGACGTCTTAGAAAACGAAACGTGGCTATCTGATTTCGCTTTATTCACAGACCTCCTCGTACACATGAATAAACTTAATCTCAAGTTGCAAAGGAAAAATCAGTTTCTTCACGATATTTGGCAATACCTAAAAAGTTTCAAATTACAGTTATCATTATTTGCTAATCAGATCTCTAAATCTGATTTTTCTCATTTTCCAAGAATACAATCTTTAAAATTCACTATATCAAACAATAAGATTAAAAAATACGAAATTAATTTGAGAAAACTATCTTTAGAATTTGAAAGGAGATTTCAGGACTTTAGAAAAATGGAACCAGAGTTTAGTATTTTTGCGACCCCATTCAATGTTAATTACGAAGAAGTTGATGCAAAATTTCAACTTGTGTTAATAGAACTGAACTTTAATACTCTCCTGAAACAAACTTTTCATCCAGTACCATTACTAGAATTTTATAAAAACTTAAGTCCAGATAGTTTCCCAAATCTAATTAAAGTTAATGACAATGTTCGGCTCATCTTATATATGCGAACAAATCTTTTCAACAATGAAGCTTAGGAAAACATCTTTAAGAAACAGAATTACAGATGAGCACCTTTCATCAGTTTTAAGAATTTCTGCTTACAAATGGAACCGGACTATGATGAAATTTTGAAGAAACAGTCTCAATTTCATTTTTCTCTTGCACCATCAACCAGTAATGACACCAGAAAATAAAGTGATAATACTTCACATCAAGAACTACACTAAATTCATTTTATATTTTGTGCTTATAATTTTTTTACCTTTTGCTTTTTTAACTACGGTATCTGACAAAATAAACAGTACCGAAACAGAAAAAGCTGTGGAGTTGTTTATGTAATATGGATTTGTCATATTTGACTTAATTGTCATTAGTTGATATATTAATACTACGCTGCAGTTAAATTTTGATTTCAAAATGGTTCTAACAACGGAAGAAAAAGTTTTTTTTGGTAGAGCATTATCTTCGTTCATATTTATTTTATTTTCGGTACTTCTTATGTTGGCGGATACTGTACTAAAATAATAAGTGTATGTAATATTATATGTATATGTTTATAGAACACAAGATTGAGCATTATTCTTTGGCCCGCTACGATTGTCTAGTTATTACAAATGGCCCGTCTTAAAAAAAAAAATTTTCCCACCACTGCCTTAGCTGTATAGAGATCACATACATTTTTTTCGAATGAAAGAAAGTGAAGTAATACTGAGAAAGATTTTCTTTCTCTGATGTTACTTTTATTACTGGTTCCGTTTTATATTCACTGTGTTTCAGGGCAGTGTTACATTTTAAATAGCTACGAATAAACCCTGAATAGAAGAAGAAAAGGTAAAGGTGTATTTGAGTGTAGGTATGAAGAGCTTGCTACTTCTTCAATAAGTAGTTAATGAAATCTACCTTTTGTAAAGAATTTTTGTAATAACAGTTTTTGTTGTACTACTACAAGATAAGAACAACTAACCTTGACCTTCTGTAAAACATTTAAAAAAATTTCTTAGTGTTGAAAGAATATGTACACATTTTGTCACCCTAGTATTTTAAGGTCATTATAATTAATTTTTAAAACTAGATTAGGTTAAGTAAATTTCCTGCAGAAATAGTATATAATATTAAAGATTTTCATTGTTAAATAAACGATAAGAAATGGATTAAAGTTACTTTAAAAAATAGAGCAATTTCCGAGGATCCCAACAGTGAGTTCATTCTGCATTATCTATTATTTTATGTATTCGTGGGCATCTTTAATGTTTAAAGTTTTAACGATTTTTGTGTTTGGTATTAGTAAGTAAAAAATAAACTCGAAAAATTGAAAGTTTATTGTAGCATAATTAAATTACAAAGTATTAAAGTATTGTGCTTCTATATAAAAAGACGACGGCATATTCTCAGTATGTGATAAAATATAGATAATCAAATATTAATATTTAAATGAGGGTAGATACCAATATCTACAGACCTTTAGCCTAAAGACTATTATAAATAAGTAAATATGTTTTCTGATTGAGGTTATCAAGACAAATGTCATAGGATAAGTTTGATTAAGTTGTTTTTCAAAATTGTTGTATTTGTTAATAGTCTACTTAATTTATCTTAATGATGGAAATGCAAAGTTAGGGATAATTTACAAAAAAAAAATTACGTAACGTTTGCAAGTTTTTTCAAAAAACGTTTATAAGGAACTTTTAATTCATCGCAATTTTTAAGATTTTACAAGTAAATCTTTAATCACAAACGACTTTTCTTCGATACGTAATTTTCCGTTAATTAGAACTCGATTATGTTTGGGATTTGTATCTTGAAACCACAATTATTGAATATTAATTGGTTACGTTAACTGACTGCGTTAATTGTCCCAAAAAATAAGATTATTGTGTTGAAAATTAAACACTTTTACAATTTTAAATTGTTCTACTTCGCGCGCTTGCTGCTTAGGCTATTAAATTCACATCATAAAATGTCGTTTTATATTATAATGATTTTATAGTCTGATTAATATTTATTTGATTGTTTCATTCACAATTCTTATTCATAACATTATACTGCTCATTTTATCAAATAAATCTGAAATTTCGCTCGAAACTTCCTTTAATATCAACATTCTTCCTCAAACTGACCATAGAAATATATAAGTATTTTATTTTGAAGTATTCTTTTTAAGAAGAGTTAATTAGATATTACCTCTTATATAATTAAATTACTTTCATTTACAAAACTACAATTTGCAGTAATGTCGCTTGTTTAAAATTATTCAAAAACGAAAATATTAAGAAATAATACATCGAGATTTGACTCCTCAAATCATGACATTTATTTAAATTAAACAATTAAATTTATTTGGAATAAGAGCATGTTTCCTTCGTCGTCATTTATGCAACCTTTAATACTTCTAAGTGTATCTGCACTTATTTGTTGTCCGTTGTTGGCGTGAATTTCTTATGTTTTATTGTTGATATCTTTGTATAAACATTTTTTACAGAAAAAACAAAAACATCGCAGTTGACTTAAGCCTTGGAAGAGGTCATTAAAAATAACATTGAGGTAACAATGAACAGCTGTTCTTATTCCCATGCTGTGCTCACTATCGTATTTAGACAATGTCACTATGAATACCACAGAAATACAAAAATCTAATATCATGGGTCGTCATATTTCATTGTAACTGTTAAAATCAACTCCTGAATAAACTTCCTCTACAACGATTCCTTTCTTTACGCCGCATCCCTTAAACACATACAATTGAAGAGAGAACAGATGAGGTTTAGTTTTAGATACTCAGCAATTCATTTATTTATCATTATTAATTTTTGTTATTTGATTTAAAGTGCATCAACAGCGAAGGTTATTAGCACTTTATTCTTGTGCTGTCTTGGCTCGTCTATTACGTGCTCACGGTTTAAATCTCATCTAATAGTTCGCATTCACTTAAGAATCTTATAAGGTGTTTGGCGGCAAGCGCGTCATATTTCAAGATGTCACGAATTTCTACACCTTGCAAGTCATATTTGTTTCTTAAGTGATGGGGGCGCAACGCCTTCTACGAGATACGATGATGTAATTCTCATATGACCTAAACCAGCCATGTCAAACTCAAAGTCACTGGTGGGCCAAAAGCATGAAGACCATAGACTAGGTGGGCCGCAAAACCTAATCTTAAAGAAGACAAACTACTGAAAATCTTAACGAAAAAAGTACTATTATGTTAGAAGTATATTTATTAAATTTCCAATAAAAGGACATTACAAAAACTTACAAACATTAACTTCTTTTGCCAGATATTTGACATCTTTTGTCTTTAATTAAGTTGTCTATTTGTGGCGTGAATTTATCGGCGGAAATAACTTTTAAAACTGCGTCCAAGTGTGCGTCCGTCAATCGCGATCTTGCGGGAGACTTGTTTCCTTTCATCAAAGAAAATAATTGTTCACACTTATAGGTACTTCCAAACATTGACAGGATTTTACAGGCAAGTTTTCTCATTTCTTGGTATTGAAAAGGCAAGTACTTATAAAATTCGAATGTACCAACACTATCAAATTTTTCTTTTAAATGGGTTTGACACTGAATCTCAATCACTTCCATCTGCAAGTGAGGGGAACTTTATCAATATCGATAGTGAAAAGACCAGTAAATAAAGAAAAATTGTTTTCTTGGGACTTAAAATCCTGAAAACGCTTTTCAAATTCTGACAGAAGGCTTCCCATTTTCTCTGTATACATTTTGTATGATATTGGGCCACTTGTACTTTCCTGATACGCCTTGCAAGTCGGAAAATGTGACAGATTATCCACCGCTAACTGGTTTTTCCACAGCATCATCTTACACTTGAAAGCTTTAACATGATCATGCATATCTGTTATAACTTGACGTGGTCCTTGCAATTTCGTATTTAAGTCCGACAAGTGTTTTGTGATGTCTACCATAAATGAAAGATCTTGTAAAAAAGGTACGTCGGATAATAAGCTGACATCTTGTTCTTTCACTTCCATGAAAAGGCGTATTTCTTCTTTGAGTTTCCAAAACCGATCGAGAACCATAGAACACGAAAGCCATCGCACTTCTGCATAATAAGGTAAACCAGTGTACTCACTTTCTAAATCACGTAAAACGCACAAAACTGTCGCTGATTCAAGCCACGTGACCTTATGAAGTTTATCATTTTTTCACTGACTTTAAAACGCTTTCCAACTTGATCACTTTTGAGCATAAAACTTCTTGGTGGATTATGCAATGAACATGATGAAAATCTGGTTTGTCACTGCCCGTTTCTCTGATATTTGTTTGTAATATTTTAATGAAGCCATTATTTACTCCAGTCATTGAAGGAGCTCCATCTGTTGCAACGGAATACAGTTTTGACAAATCTAAATTGTACTTTTGCAGAAGTCCATAAACAGCATTGAAAATATCCTCCCAGTTGTTGTATCATGCAATGGTACTAATTCCATCAATTCTTCATAAACGTTGATATCTCTATCAACAGCACGAAGAAAAACAGCGAGTTGCGCCACACCACACACATCTGTACTTTCGTCACAGGCAATAGAAAATGCAATGAAAGAGTCTGATTTTGTTTTTATCTGTTCGCTTATATTGGCAGCCAACTCGGTAACTCTTTCAGCGACAGTATTCCGGGACAAGGATATATTTTGAAAAGCCTTCACGCTCCTGGACTTACAATTTCCGCGGCCTTTACAAGGCACTCTTTTATAAATTCACCTTCAACAAATGGTTTTGAGTGTTTTGCGATCAACTCCGACAGTACGTAGCTCGCTTGAACGGCAGATTCATTTTCTTGCTTTGGACGTGTAAACATAAGCTGTTGATCTTTTAACCGTGATTTTAACTCTTTTAACTTTTCGTTTCTAATCATGCCTGTATACTTGTCAAACTTAGTTTTATGACTATCATAGTGACGTTTTATATTATATAATTTTGGGACACCGACTGTACTGTTACAAATCAAGCAAATAATTTTGTCTTTCACTTCACAGCAAAAACTCTAATTCCCACTTTTCTTGAAAGATACGATGCTCATCTCCAAGTTTCCTCTTACTTCCACTTGGTTTTGAAACAGACATGTTAAAAACTTTACCCGAAATAAATAACAATAAGTACTGTTACGTGTTGTAACAATAAGTACGCAACTAAACTCGCAATTCTATCGCAACTGACTCATAACTGACTGAACAACTGAACTGAATCGAGCGGTATTGGCTTATATACGGATTGTGATTTCTCGACAGTTCTTTCCAGAATGTTCAGGTAGCGTCATCTGTGTTCTCGCGCGATAGAACTTTCCGGAACAAGCCAGGCTTTTAGGTTGAGCGCGCATCTTAGTTCATCATCACAGTACTTTATTTTCGGTTTTTAACAGGCTCGCGGGCCGCATTACATGGCTGTTTTCAAAATTTATTCGGGGCCGCAGGAAAATGCTCAGTGGGCCGCATGTTTGACATGGCTGACCTAAACGAAACTTCGTAATCAGTACCTGCTCCCTACGCGTTAACTGCCCAGTTTTTCTGCCGCTTATAGATTCGGTTATTTCCCTTAAAAATCCGCCACTTTGTGTTCATTCCTCTTTTCCATTTTTCGAGGAGCTTAGATTTTATGGTGGACACTTGGAATTGTTTGTTTATTTTTAATGATTTTATGTACTCGATGTGCTCCATTTTTCATGGCGAGTTATGAGGAATATTAGTCCGATCTTGGACCAACAAAACTAGAGATAACTCTCGCGCTATTGAGTGAACCTCATAGATGTAGGAAGTGTACCTGGGGTGGGTGGAAAAATTGGTATCTCTTCCTACATTTACCACTATCCTACATTCTGATTTTTGCGTTGTATGATAGTGCCAACATCGATCTACGTTTGGCAAGAGATGGAATGCCGGACTCGGTACACAAACTAGATCTCGGAGTAGTGTAAAACGCTCTAATGGCGTACCTGATACCTGCATTATAGACGGTGTTTAGCAAATTTAAAGTTGATAATGCAACAGAGTCGTACACGATCGAACCGTAATCTAACTTGGATAGCACTAGAGATTTATAAAGGTAGAGAAGTTGATCTCTGCAAGTGCCCCATTTGGTATGCAAAATACATTTAATAAGGTTTAGCGCTTTTAAAACGTTACTTTTGATTTTCTCTACGTGACGTTTCTACGATAGGCGCTCGTCTCAACTCAGTACCAGGTAAGTCAGTTCAGGTACGCTTTGAAGCGTTCGGCCGTTCATAGTCATGCAGGGTCTGTAATAAGGAGTCTTCACGTTACAGAAATGCATGCATTTTTGGAGCTGGATAATTTAAGACCTCTTTCCGCGCCCGACGCCACTAGAGTGTCAATCGCAGTTTCTGATTTACGTCGGATTTCAAAGATCCAGAAAGGAAAATACGATGTCGTCCACGTAAATGCTACGACCGATGTTCGGATTAAGGTTTTTGCAAACGTTATTAATGACGATCGCAAAAAATGACGCTCAGGGTGGAACCCTGAGGGATACCATTTTCTAACGTTCGGCGACTGGAGGTTTCCAGCTCCAAACAAGGTCTAAAATATCTTTCTCTCAAAAAAGATATAATAAAAAAAGGCAAGTTGCCTCTGTAACCCCAATCGTATAGCCTTTCCAAAACACCAAATCCCCACGTCATACCAAAACCCTTTTCTATATCGAAGAAAACGGCAGTTAGGTGATGTCTGACATCGAAGCTTTGCATGATAGAGAGTTCGAAATGAACTAGGTTGTCCAACGATGATCGGCTCGTACAAAAACCGAGCTGATTTTCACCAACTGGTTATGCCTCTCTATACACCAGCCGAGTCTTCTGCTTACCATCGATTCAAGAAGCGTACTCAGACACGACGTAAGACTTATCGAATGGTAATTTTGGGCTAACGAAGGATCTTTATCGCTCTTAAGTCGGTCGTCGGCTTGTTTACGGAAAATGTAATGTATGTTATCATCCCCGGGGCAGCTGTTCTTAGATTTGGCGAGAACCTGATCTAACTCCTGTTTCATGAATTGTACTCGTATTCGACCTCGGTGCAAAAATCGAGATGGCGTTCTGAAATCCATTTGCGTTTGAGGAAGTCGAGTTCTTTTGCTCCGTAACATCGTTCGACGGGCCTCTGCTATGGCGCGATTGAAAGAAATAATCTTTTCAAAGGTTTTGTGCCTCTTGAAAACGTTAAAAGCACTCTTTTTCCTAGACTTCCTCGTTCCACTATGAGACGCGTCTCTTCTCAGAGTAATAAATTCCAAATTTCAGGAAACAAAAAAAAGTTATGTTCGATGGCCGGTCAGCCGTCCGTATGTAAACAAGATATCAAGAAAACCACTCGTCCAATTTTTATGAAACTTTGTACATGGTCCTTATTTATAATTCCGCAGATCCGATTATATTTGAGCATAATCTATGTAGCCAAAAGGGCCGTTAACCTACACAGGTTTTCGAATTTTTGAAATATTTAAAAAAATATTTATTTTACACGTTTATTTCAAATAAAAGTTGTTTGTAATGTAATTATATAACGTGACACTAATTATTGTAACAGTATCTCCATCAATATCAGTTACACAAAAAAAGTTGAAGGAAAAAAGAATTCGTTTGAACCATTTTTTTCTAAAACGCAATTTCATTTTCGCTTTGTGAGGGTGAGAATTTGGAACTCGTCTTAAGGAACTTAGGTGCGCGATACCCCGTTTTGTCCGAAGTACCTCGTAGTTAGCGTTTGTGTAACGGTTTAGCAGTTAGATTCATCTAACTATTGTTGGACGATACTTAAATGTTTACTTCGATTTTACAAATTGCTTTGTGGTGCACTTTTTCTTAATAAATGTGAATTTATAAATAAAATATCAGGAAAACCGTCTTACAGATGTTTATCAAACATTGAATATGAGTTTTATATATAATACAGCAGATTTTGTCTTTCATTTGATACCAGTTTCGCTACGTATACATCAAGGCATTCAGTTTTACAGTCGTTTTAAGAAAACTCTGGAGAATTCCTGGAATACCAGCAAATGCACTTCCGAGTATTTTCGTATGGTCTTCCCCAAGGTCAAATTAGGTGATCCTGAAAAATCTAGCTTTATATCACTTTTTGACCTAAAATTCTTATTTTTCTGGGCTGTTACACCTAGTCGCCGGCTAGCAACAAAAAGGTTGTACCTCATATAACTTTAAATTTTTTTCTCTTCAACTTCATCAACTGATATTTAAAACTAAAACCTATGAGCAAACAGTTTTACTACAGATAAATATACTTTACAGATATACCATCGCATGTAAGTAATTGGACCTCAATTTTTTGGTAGCGATATATAGAGCTATAGATACCGCAACTTAGTATACAAATGGCTCTTGTAAAAATTTATTAGTTTCTTACATTATAGCACAGAACAATAATAAATGCAGTTCATATTAAATTGAATTATAAGTGAACAGCTTGTAGAATTGTGGACCAAGGTCTGATGCACTACCTTCTGCCATGGTTAATTTACTTTCGGCGCTACCTATTGTCAATACTTAGTACACTAAATATTTGCCGTTTGACCAAAGCCTTTTCATGACATACTATGGCGTCATCACATTAGTTTAAGCAACTTATCAAATTTTTTGAAGAGCTTCTACTTCCATTGTTCCATCAGTTACTTGGTGCAATCTGGCAAACAAAAAACCAATTATTATGCTGATATATATCTTGCTATAGATGGCGTTAATTTCAATTTCGTGTTCTCATCTGAACTTTGAGTATCTGCAGAAATGAAAATACATCTTATCTGTACTACTGATATCAAATTAATTAATGTTATACTTTCGTATAGTCTGAGGAAGACGCTCATAATTTGTTTATCGATTTAACAAATACACAGTAAACTTCTTGCCAGAAGACAATTACCCTGCATATGAATCAATATTAAAAACTTCTGAGTCAATTTGAGCATTTAACTTAGTTACTGGTTAAAATTAGAAAGTTACTAAAACAGTGTTGGCAAGATATGTTGTTTCCAGTTGAAATACTAACCTTAAAAAGTAACAAGCGGCAGCAAAATAACCAAAGATACCAAATGAAAAAGAATGACATTTGACAGGTTGTTAACTAAAATGAAATTGAAGTCAATTGAGTAACTATATTCATAACGCATATAGTACATCTTCCCTCTTTATTTTATACATAATATAATTTATGTCTTAAATGATCGGTACGTTATTTAGTACATCAGAAAATAATGTATCTTCTTTGGTGGCACCATGTTTATTGGAGTAAATTGAGAACAACAAAGTTATTTATTATTTAATCTCTCTTTAGTTTTATATGCTACGTCTATTGTTTATCACATATCTAAAAAATTCGTTTTATTTATTAAAATTTATTTGATAGTGCGAATTAGTTTCGATATCATCTTTTTTGTAAATATTTTATTCACGTATTTAATCTTGGTGTTCATTGATGTTAACTGTGCATTTACAAGGAAAATCTACTGTTTACACCGATTGTCTTTCTAATTCATTTCGTATCATTTCATAAGATCCTGAAGAAAGTAATTCAGTTTCGCTATGCTTTTAAATAAGTGCATTGAATTCAAATTATCTTGACTTACCTACGTGTTGCAGAATTATTAATATCGTTATTATATGTCTTGAATCAATCACTATCTAGTATGGACGGAAGAACATTTTGGTGAACTAGAGAAAGAAAATAAAAGAAGAAGAAGAAAGGCGCAAAACCGAAGAGAAAGAGGAAAAGGAAAATGTGGTGGGTGCCGAAACAAAACCAGAAGGAGCTGTCGACGAGGGGGAGAAAGATGCGAAGAAGAAGAAAAAGAAAGGTGCTAAAGAGGAGAAGGATGATAAGAAAGAGAAGAAGGGGCCTGGTAAAAAAGCGCTGGCAGCCATGCAAGAGGTTCTAAAAAAGAAGCGCGAAGAAGAAGAAAAATTGCAAAAAGAAGAAGAAGAGCGTCTTAAAAGGGAAGAAGAAGCTTATACATTCATTATACAAGTACAATTTATATACAGAACTATTTTTATACTACATAACAATCGTCAAAAATAAAACCAAGAGAACTGGAGAACATTTGTGTTGTAGGTTTTTAAAATTAAACAAAAGACAACAGCAGTAGCATTGAAAACGTTTTATCTTGATTAGTTGCACTTTCGGTTTACCAGACCTTTACACTAACAATTTCATTAAATTTGTTTATTAATCTCGTCACCGTAGTTCTACCTACAGGAGGGCATTCAGGATTTTGCTTCGTCATGAGATCACCATATCCAACTAACATTAAGTAATTATTAAAAATGTTACTGTCTCAGTCGCAATCAATATCATTTGAAAATTATGATTTATCTCAAGATTTTATGGACTCCAAATGGCAATTTAGCCACAGAGTATTTAAAACAACAAGGGACTGAAGATTCATATGAACAAGCTCCATATGGCTCACCTTCAAATACTTCAAATTTGAATCCAGACATTTCGTCAACATCTTTTTAAACTGGGCAGATATTTTAGACCTAATTATAAATATTGCGATGAAGTTAGTGAAGACGATGTCGAAGATCAGCCATATTAAAACAGAAATACTTAAAATGCGTCTAAAACGTCAACAAAGAAATTGTTTCAGAAAATATCTACAGATTTGTCATGTCCATTTTTCTACTATGCAAAGATTTAACTGAAATTCAATTAAATCTCTACCTTAAGAAATCCCACCATGACCAATTTTTTATTATAGGATCAAATATTGACCCAAATATTATAAGAATTTTAAAAGAAAAATTATAAATGAAGTTTTAGAGGACAGGAATAAGACACGACAATGTAATTTTTAAGTTGGATTGTAGAATAATAGTAATAATAATTTAATTGTTATAGCTTAAGTTTATTAAAGTAAAAATAGATAAATACATCATTAATAACCATTGCTTACTAGTATGAAAATTATGACAAGTCGTTCTGCCATGCAATGGTGCCCGGTCCATTAAAGTAGTTCATAAATTCAGTGCGAGAATTTCTAGCATCGCTATTTGAATGATTTCCAAGTTGTTGACTTAATCCATACTGAAATTGATAACGTATATCTAGACATACATTACTATTTGGATTGCACACCCTTACAAATAATGGAGGACACAACAAGTTAACACAATTATTTGTATTTTCTGAGGTGGTTAGTTGATGGTGTTTAATAATAAGTATTCTGGATCTATTGGTTAAAATTCCAAAAGCATTTTCAACGACTCCCTTCCCCCTCGACAGCCGGTAATTGCTTTGTTCTTTCGTCATATTGAGAAAGGGAAATGGTTTAAATATGTTGTTCATTAGTGGAAATGCAGCATCCGCCAAAAAAACAAAAGGTAGAGGTGTTTGTCTACCTTGTAAAGGTGCCGCATCTGGGATACGTAACGAGTTTTCCACAATCGCATCATATAGATCGCTTTTTCTGAAAACTGCCCCATCCTGGCATTACTTCCTACATCTACATAAAGAAATTTGTAATTGGCATCCGCAACTGCCAATAACACTATACTGTGTTGGTGTTTATAATTAAAATAAGTAGAACCTTCACTTCGAAGAGCTTGAAAGCAGACATGTTTGTCATCAATGGCACCAATGACATTAGGAAAGTTCCATTTCTGATGAAATTCTTCTGCGATTTCAATCCATGAAGCATATGTCCTTGGGACCTGATAAGAAAATAATTCCAAATAGTCTTATAAAAATCATAAATATGTTATTAACTAACTTACTTGTAGGTATAATCGTCTTTTAGAACATTGTAAATTGCTTCACATATTTCTGGAACAATGATGGAAATAGTGGAATGGCCTACCCGAAAAGCATATGATAGACTACGATATGATTCTCCAGTTGCCACAAACGTAATGTTGTAATTAGTCTATCTTTAGGTGATATCGGAAGTACATCATCTCCCCGGAATGTATAACGCCCAGATGATTCTATATTTGCATATGAACTTCCTGAAGTTGCCGATAGGTGCCGATACGTGTTACATTATTACAATATTTTAGTTTCCTGTTATTTTCACACCTAACACTCAATTTAAAATTAAAGATTAATTCAAACAAACTGAATAGTATATCCTAGTAATATTTATACAAATGAAATATTAAAAACTCAAAAAAACTCTATTTTTAAATTATTGCATTGTTCCGTCGTGCGGTATTATTATTTCGCGATCTTCAATCAATGACGAAACCGGAAAGCCAACGCACAACGCCATCTATCGGTGACTGAAAGAAACACTAACACGTATATAGAGTCTACTGCTTGTATCTATGGGACGTTCTACATTCCAGGGAAGATAATGTATTTCTGGTGATATGCATTCCCAAAATATTGTGTCTTGCCTTTGAAAGCTTGGCCTAATTTTTGCTAATAGTTTCTTAAAAGTTGCCTTATCCATTTTCACAAAATGGGTCATCTTTAAGCGGTTTCTAAGAGACATTCAATATTCATAATTGAATTAATTATAATATGCAATAAAATAAAGCACGGTTGAAGTTTTATACGAGGATGTATTGATATCTAGTTAGCCTAGACCAGTTCCTTGCATAAACAAAATATTGCGTTACCATAGCAACGAACAATAACTTATTATAAGTGTCAGTGTAAAGTTTGTCGCAAAAAAAAACCAGAGTCACGAAATAAATTAAATGAAAAAAGATGTTCACCGAAATTGTGAAAATCGAAAAATTGGAGTATCGAGCCATCGTCAAGTACCTGTATTTAAAAGGGTTAAGAAGTAAGCAAATTTATGAAGATATGCTTAATACCCTTGGTGATCAATGTCCTTTGTATGCGACCGTCAAAAATTGGAATGCAAGCTTCAAAAGAGGTAAATTTTCCATTGAAGATGATGACCGATCGGGAAGGCCAGTTTCTGTGTCAGTCCCCGAAAATATCGATGCAGTTCATGGCATGATTTTATCAGACCGTCGAATTGGGCTAAAACGGATATCTGAAGCACTGAATATTTCATACGAACGCTTTCATCATATGGTTCACGTCAATTTGGACATGAGAAAATTGCTGCAAAATGGATCCCCAAATGTTTGAATGTTGACCAAAAGCGTGCAAGGGTAGAAACATCGCGTTCGATCTGTGCTCAATTTGAAAACGATGTAGACTTCTTAAACCGAATTGTTACTATGGATGAGACTTGGGTACATTTCTACGATCCAGAAACAAAGCAACAATCGATGGAATGGCGACACTCTGGTTCTCCAAGACCTAAGAAGTTTCGTGTCCAAAATCTGCTGGAAAAGTTCTTGCTTCAGTTTTTGGGATTGCCATGGAGTAATCATGATTGATTTTTGGATAAGGGTAGAACAATAACTGGAGATTACTATTCGACATTACTGACCACTCTACGGGAAAATATTAAAGAGAAAAGACGCGGAAAGCTATCCAAAGGTGTTTTGTTTTTGCAGGACAACGCCCCTGCACACAAACACCCCCCCTTATTCACCCGATTTGGCTCCGTCCGACTATCACCTCTTTCCTCAACTGAAAAAAGTTTAAAAGGTCTCACATTTTCTTCCAACAAGGAAGTAATAGAAGCTGTGGAGGTCTGGTTTGCAGAGCAAGAAGAAACATTTTTTTTTGAAAGGTCTAGGACGTTGCAGGTTCGCTGTAATAAATGTATCTAATTACATAAAACAATTAATCTCAAGGCGCGGTTCAAACTGATTAACTATTTGTTCTTCCACTGAACCTTGATCAAAAAGAAAAATTCTAATTGTTAAAAATAGGAAAACATACATATCATAAAATACAATAGAGTTGAATTTAAAATAAATTAAAATTATTATAAGTAATCATATCATAACAAAAATTTAATTTTTGGCCGGTATTATCCGTTGCAGCTTCTTCTCAATTATACATAAGCGACATTGTTTGATGTCGTCTGGCAGATCATTATAGGTATTTGCCGGTATTTGCTATTTGATAAGAAAAAAGGGTGAAACGATGTGATGGAGTACTGATCATCCGTATGAAGCAGGTCTCAATGTTATGGACAAAAGTGCTTGTGAACTAAATATGGAGGTTGCAAGTTATTAATTATCTTATGAAATAAGCAACTCATTTGTAAAAATCTATGGTTGTACATGCCAAGTAAGGTCGGTGACACATACTTCGGGTGGGTAAGGGTTGGCATGTTTAGGTTTTAGTATACAGGTTTATACTGAACTTCTGGGGCACCACACATAACACTTACATCACAATACAATATTTAAAATGTACCAACAAATAAATAAATAACTTCGGCTGTTCCAACACAAAACACAGTAAGTGACAATTTTGCAAAAACAAGGTTTACGGTAGGGGAGTTTAGCCTATAATGACATACTAGGATAAAATGACATAGTGCATATTTCTGCTCAACGGTAAGAGCAAGAGAGGCTTACTTTATATGCTCATGCGCATATTGCTATACGTGGTCTTTGTTGAGAACGCCGTCGCTGTAAGTTGTATAGTTTATGTGTTATGGTGGAAAGTTTACAAATTCAAGTACGTAAATATTCAATACTATTCTTTATATTTGTGTTTAAAATCATCAACATATAATGGACCAACTTCCTATGAATTGCATGTTAGACTTTGGGTACTAATTAATACACAAACCTCGATTCAATGCATCACAATAATTTTAGGTTATGTTTTTCAACAATTTTAGGAGCGAATATGCATATGTTTAAAATGACATATCCCCTGTTAGCCTAAAATGACATACTATGCCATTTTACCAGTACCTGCTGTTTTTTCTTACACAATTCTAAAATTAGGTACTTAATTTCTTCCAGAATGGTTGGCGGTTATCAACGCAAATCAAAACGCCAGTCTTGGCATTCGCTACAAATGCAGCAGGCAATAGAAGCTGTTCAGAGTCAACAGATGGGGTGGTTGAAAGCTGCTAGGACGTTCAATGTGCCGCAAGCTACTTTGCGGCGAAGATGTTCAGGACAAAATAAACAAGTAAAAGGTGTTGAAAAAGGACTTGGACGGTTTGTTACAACATTTTCTCCTGAGCTAGAAAGAGACCTCGTCAATCATATCAAATTGTTAGAGTCCCGTTTGTTTGGTCTCACATGTACAGACATCCGATCTTTGGCGTATCAGTTAGCAGACAAAAATGGTATCGATCATCGTTTTAGTAATAAAACAAAACTAGCTGGCTGGGACTGGTTGTATTGTTTTCGTAAGAAACATCCTGATATTTCACTTAGGAAACCAGAAGCCACGTCTGCTGCCAGAGCACAGTCATTCAATAAACCCCAGATAGCTAAGTTCTTCAAAACCTTGCAAGACACAATCGAAAAACACAACATTCAGCCAACTCGTTTGTGGAATGTAGATGAGTCAGGACTTTCTACAGTTCAGAGACCTGGCAAAGTTTTTGCAACGAAAGGAAGGAAACAAGTTGGACTCATAACCAGTGCAGAGAGAGGACAACATGTTACCTCGGTAGCTTGTATGAGTTCTGCAGGTACTTACGTCCCACCAGCGCTTATTTTTCCGTGGAAAAACTGGAAAAAAGAGCTCACAGATGGTGCACCTACAGGAACGCTTGGTATTGCTCAGGAAACGGGATGGATGACTAGAGAAGTCTTTTTCACCTGGATTAAGCACTTTAAGGAATATGCTAATCCAACTCCCGAAAACAAGGTCTTGCTTTTAATTGATGGCCATGCAAGCCATAAGCACATTGATGTTTTAACTTACGCCAAAGAACACGGAATTGTCATGCTATGTTTCCCCCCACATTGCACACATCGTTTACAGCCGCTTGATGTGTGTTTCTTTGGACCATTAAAAACCTATTATGACCAGGAAGTTACAAAATGGTTAAAATGTCACCAAGGGAGAACGGTTACGCAATATCAGATTGCAAGCTTGTTTGCAGCAGCTTATGGAAAAGCGGCGACGAATCTAAATGCCTTGAGTGGCTTCCAAAAAACTGGAATTTGGCCGCTAAACCCAGATATTTTTCCAGACTATTTATTTGACCCTTCATTGGTAACCAATATTGAACAGAATGCAGATACCGATTTGGAACGTGAGATTTTATTGCCGGATAATACTGTTACCAGCCCCTCCACAGTTACTAAAGATGCCCCTGGAATACAAGAAGAAAATGTTAATAACAACAAGGTATTTGAAACAGTTCGACCTCAAGATATTTCTCCACTACCAAACACATCTGGTACTCAACGGACCAAGAGAAAGAGAAAGGCTGACGGCACACAAGTTCTTACAAGTAGTCCATGCATTGAAGAGATAAAAGCGAAGATTATGAAAAAGAAAGCCAACGAAGAGCGCAAAGCAGCTAAGCGAGCAAAAAGAATTTTTCTCGAATGTTTGATACACAAGAGGACCCACCCGAAGTTGATGACAATGATGATGATGAAGAAAATCCCCATGTTTGTACTGCAACGATTTATATTCTTTCTCCAGATCTGGCGAACCGTGGATTCGATGTTTGCAATGCAAGAAATGGGCCCATTGTGAGTGTGCGGATGTCCCCAAATCAAAAAACAGTATCTGTGTGAAATATGCCAGCCATAATATTTAGTATGTCGTTCTAGACTAAGCCTGTGGTAAAATGACACACACGTATTTTTATGAACTTATTTTTTTATGAGAGTCTGTTTTGAGTTTTTGTGTATTTTATGCTTAGAAATCCATGTTCTCATTTAAATAAACGTCCATGAATTTTTGCAAAACCTTATTTTAATAAATAACAAAATTATTGGATTTGAAAAAAGAGGTATGTCATTTTAGGCTAAACTCCCCTATATTTTGACTTGCTGTGGTATGCCCCATAATCTAATGGAACCAACAACACTGTATGTCAATCTGTTGGTGGCTGCAATAGTCAAACCAAGTAACTGACTTTGGAGCTTGAAAACACCAAGCCAAAACACAGTAAGCGTTTATTACCAATCCAACATTCCTTACACTTACTGTGTTTTTTTATTTGGGTTGGATCAAACTTAACACGGTTACTGTGTTTTGCGTGGGACCGTTTACCTTTACCTTCGGTGAAAAACATATCCACTTCAAACAAAATGAATGAAAGCAGTTCGGTTTGTGCCGCTTAATAAAAAGAATGTTTGGTTCGAGAATTCGTCGAATTCTTGAAGCGGCAACCAACAAAGCGGTGGCGGCAAATCAAATAGAAACGCCTATAGTAACGTTATTGTTGTGTTTTTCTGCAAATTTTAAATTATTTAATTTTAGAATATGGATGAACTTGCTTTGTTCCCTTCCCGCAAATAAAATACAAAACTGCTACGTACTTTCTAGTCTATCGCAAAAATTGCAATGAATTCGAAAAGAATATTGCTGCTCTGAAGAAGCTTTTGTTGGAAAAGCAGCAAATATTTAATGAAGGCGTACAGTCTACATTTGATGACAGCGATGCTGTGCTGACGCTTATATGAATCATAGGAGAGCAGTAGTTACACTAGTAATTCTAAAAACGATATCGTTTTCGAAAATAATAAAGGGTCTAAACAATAAAAATTAAACCATATAGTTCATTCGTTTTATTTATCCCGATTGTTCGATGAATCAAGTGTATACTTGTGTGTGGCTGTCCTTTTTTATATGTTGAGTACAACGTATCGTTATTGGCTAACGTATTATTTCAAGAGTGTCGTTTTGTATGTCACTAATTAGTTTTGAAACCAACTTAACGTATCAGTGTCCATATTTATGCTTTAAATTACAGACAACAGTCATTTCATGATTTAATACATACATGACGTCATCGGGAAAAGTCAAACGAATGGACATTAAGGTATATTGGATCTCATTTCTTAAAAGCAATAAATAGTATTTTTCTTTCACAACGATATTTTTTAAGAAAAATTAAGGAAATTGGACAAGCATTCTTAACTGAGAAAGGTAATATTGATCCAACGGTAGCTAGTAGTAGTAGTTCGACCTTCGGTGTAAATGACAATTCCGAGGGTAACTGTGGTTTAAGCAAATTAGAAAAAGTAAAAAAACCAAATACGGAAACGAAAGAAAAAAAGATAAAGCACGGTGCAACAAAATCGCATGCAAAGACGCAACAAGTTGCATGAAATAATTGCAAGCAACGAATTGCATAATCTGAATCAGGCTTTCGAAGTTGTGCTATCTGGAAATTTCCACTTTTGTTAAACAAAATTGATTCTCGTTTCCGGCTTTGTTTAGAATCCCTTCTTAACATTCATTCAAAGGTAGAATAGGTATTTGTAAGATCACGTATCTTTTCCAGCCTTTCTTAGTTCTACTTACAGTCCATTAACGAATCTTGTTTTTACCATACTTCCCATTAAGGATACCAAGATGTAGATTCACCTACTAGAAGAAACCTTAACTGTATAGTCATCTATAAATGAACAAATAAGTATGCACAAAAAGGATGGGATCTTATCAACATCGATAGAATTATTGAGATAACGCTCAGTTTTGTCATAACCAGAACCACTGCACAATTTGTGCAGGTCAAGACTCAGGTGTGATTTGTACCAGAACTATATTTGAAACTGTGGCGCCGTTGTTGACGATCAGCCACGCACGGACTTAGCTGCTCTAAGAGCAAAGGGAGAATATCGAGACATAGCGACCTGAACAACATCAGCCCCAAGTTCAGCTAATATTAGACGAGTAAGAGTCCCGATGGTGTAACAATTACTCCTCGTCAAAAAACCAACGATTAATTTGGGACGTGACATGTGCGGATACTCTAGCTGGCTTCACGTTCAAAGCATTAGCTTTTGAAACGGTTGGCCATAGTATGGTGAAGAGCAGACTTTTATTAATTTTATTGGCGTAAAACTGACTTCGACCACTGGCGATGCGAAGACAAGACTTTGTCTCAAGCAGAGGATTGGCCTGAGTATCCAACATGGAAATGAGGCAAGCATTTTGGGAAGTTTGCCAGCAACACCATTGCTAGAAGAAATTTTTTGTTGTAGTCTAGTGGTTAATATATTTGTGAAAATGGACATTAAGATTTGAATTCGTTGTTTTTCTGATAAGTGTGCCATTATTTTTAATTTACTAATTTGGTGTTAATTTGACATTAGTATCAGTTTTGACAGTTGGTACATAAAAATGTTTTCAATGCCTACTATTGTTTTTTTGTTTAATTTTAAAAACCTACAAGGTCGTATCATTAGTAGAGTTTATTAGAAAAATAAAACTGATATTTTATAAGACATTTTGTATTAAAGTGACACATTGCTATTATTTTTAGAAAGAGCAAAAATAAGTTTTTTTTAATGATACGGCACTCGACCTAGGTTGCCATTTCAAAACATTCAAGATGGCGCTAAATGATGACGTCGAAAACATTTGGTCTAAAATATGGAAATGGAATAAAGTCTCATTTATCATCCTAGAATTTCATCATTTTCCTTTATCCGTTTCGAAAGTAATCCCTTGGTGCGAAACTTTTCAGCTACCCTGTATCTCGGGTTTGTATTGCGACGTAGGGTATTCCCGTTTCAAGACAAAGAAACACATCTTAACTTATATTTTTCTTATCACCTCGGTTCGCTGTTCACGTTGCTAGGATAGGGGAACAAGCATACCCAGTACCATTACCGTCTTGAACTCCAGGCCGTCAGGTTACTCGCTTTTGTTTATTGTGACGTCATCGTAAGAGTCTTAAGATTCCCGCGCATCGTTGAAGAATTTTGTATTTTCCTTGGTGTTTTTGA
Source organism: Abscondita cerata (assembly GCA_030710515.1). Lineage (NCBI taxonomy): Eukaryota > Metazoa > Arthropoda > Insecta > Coleoptera > Lampyridae > Abscondita > Abscondita cerata. The sequence goes on along the minus strand of JALBCR010004772.1, from coordinate 184,387 downwards.
AGTAAAATTTGGTATTTCGTTGATTTTACGTGTTGGTTTCTTGTTTTGTAGTTGTATATTTGTAAAAATGAGTTTGTGTTGTATTGGGCTAGTGTGTGATGTGTTTTTGAACGATTGTAGGTTAGAACATTTTTTCATAATTATTTAAATAAATTCAGTTTTACTTTTTAATGATTAAATTTACAATAAATAAGCAGGTAATGGTACAAATACATTTTTAGACTAAACGTCTAAATAAGTGTTGTGTGTGTCTATGTACCCATGTTTTCCTTCTCTAATGTAGAATCCCTAAGTTCATTATGGTTAAAAAAAATACCTCAAAGTGATTTAGTTGTTTCTAAAAAAACTCGTGTTTGTATGAAACATTTTCGAGATGAAATTATAATAAGAAACCACGAAGTGATTAAAGATGATGGTTATTACATTTTATTCTCATTAATTGTCCACTAATAATTATTCTGAATGTTATATGTTCCCTACTAACCTTTAAATAAGTCAATTTCCATTTGGGGCAACATTATTCTAAACCAGGGGTGGCCAAACTTTTGACCTGTGAGGTCTACTTGTGCTCGAAAATACTTCCTGCGGTCGACTGCAAGGTAGAATTTAGAAAAGAGAAATAAAACATTTTTGTAATAAGTTTTATTGCATTCATAGTTGAAAACGTTGATTCGCAAAGATAGGTAGAACCAAAAATGAAATCAAATATAAAGCCACCTTTCTTAGGCATGGAAACTTTTCTTTGCAAATCACTTTCCAAAATTCTGTACTACCAGATGCTCTAGCTTTCAGAAATATATCGCTTCTCATTTTTATTATTTCTTCTTCGACCACAAGAGATTCAGTATCGGTTAAGTTGCCGATTTTAACGGTCAAGCTGTCAATGTCAATGTTTTCATTGAAAGGGAATACCATGAAACTTAGCACTTCTTCGAGAGCGGCAAAATCTGAAAACCTTCTTTCGAACTCCAGATGCAAATTCTCCAGCTGTTCAGCGAAAATTTTGTAGTCTCGATTTGAATTGTGCGTACATTCTTCTTCCATGTTTTTATAATTTTTTAGTTCACCTCGTTTTAATTGTGATGCATGCATTTGAATTTGACTTTTAAAAGTTTTAATCAAAGATGTCATGTCAATGACGGTTTTGTCTTTCCCTTGAAGATTTAGGTTCAACTCATTGAGTTTTTCTGTTATGTCACAAAGAAAGGCCAGCTTCATAAGCCATTTTTCATCTTCAAGCTCAGGTATATTTTCTCCTTTTGATTGAACGAATGTCTTGATTTCTGGCAGTAATTGGCGAAATCTCTTCAAAAAGGCACAACGGCTTAGCCACCTAACATCTGTATGTAGCAAAAGGTCTGAGTGTTCGGCTTCTGTCTCTTCAAGAAGAGCTCGAAATTGACGCCTTTGCAAACTTCTGGCTCGAATAGAATTAACTATTTTAAAAGCAATTTTCATAATAACATCTGATTCCAGAATTTTAGAGCACAAACTTGCCGGTGTATGATGCAGTGATAGTTGGTGAAACTTGGAATGTTGTCATCATTTTTGCACAATGAAATAAAACCAATTCTTTGTCCCAGCATAGCGGGTGCTCCATCTGTCGTGATAGCAACTAGTTTGTGTATCGGAAATGCAGTATTTTCTACAAAACTCTTAAAAAATCTGTAAATATCTTCACCTCTGGTTTGCCCCTTCAATGGAATCATTGTCAATAATTCTTCTTTTGTTGTCATGTCTTCAAAACTAGGCGCACGAAAACGCACAATTCAGCAATGTCGGTTACATCGGTAGATTCATCAAACTGTAGTGACAAGAAACAACATTTCTGCAAGTCTTCATTAAGTAATTGTTCCAAATTTTCACTTAAGGCTTCACTGCGTCGCATTACTGTGTTCCGTGAAAGTGAAATATCATTTATTGCTGTAATAATTTCTTTTTGTTTTTAAAGTCATTAAAAGTGCTTCTCCAGCTCTCTGCATGGCTTCCTTGATCATTTCTCCATCTTCAAAAGGTTTCTTTTGTTTTATTAATATTTCTGTAACAGCAAATGACGCCAGTGTTGCAGCTTTTGATTTTGAATCTGGTTTTGTAAAAAGATTGTTGTGCGTTTAAACTGCTTTTTAATTCACGTACTTTTATCTTTCGGTTTTCACTGCAAAATGGAAAATCAGTGGCGTATTTGGAATGTGTAGTTTTAAAATGCCTTTCAACATTAGCTCTTTTCGGTAATGCGACACTTGAGTTACAGATTAGGCACACACATTTATCCTTGACCATAACGAAAAAATTCCTCTTCCCACTCACTGTGATAATGGTAAGTCTTATTTTTTTGCACTCGAACTAGATGGCCCACTCATTCTGATAAAATAGTTAAAAAACACTAAGTCTCAAGGCCCCTACGTTAACTTTTAATAATCGCGACGCAACAAATTAGTTGTAAATATAAATGCCTACGTTCGCACTCAAGTCGAAACTAGTACTGGCTCTGGCCGACTGACTCACACACACGCACGCAACAATATACCACGTTACGAGTTACGACAGATCGAAGCGTGTGAGTACCTACTTGTATAGACGTGTTCTAGGCGCGAAAAGGAACATTTTAAAATAAATGATATTATTTTTAAATATTTTCTGTTCAGTTTATTTTTACTCTCGCGGGCTACCTAAATCGTCTTCGCGGTCGATCTCTTGGCCATCCCTGTCTAAACAATTACTCCAAAATACGAGGATGTATTGATATCTAGTTAGCCTAAACCAGTTCCTTGCATAAACAAAATATTGCGTTACCATAGCAACGAACAATAACTTATTAGAAGTGTCAGTGGAAAGTTTGACGTCAAAAAAGTAAACCAGAGTCACGCAATAAATTAAATCATCAAGTACCTGTATTTAAAAGGGTTAAGAGGTAGGCTGATTTACGAAGATATGCTTAATACCCTTGGTGATCAATGTCCTTCGTATGCGACCGTCAAAATTGGAATGCAAGCTTCAAAAGAGGTAAATTTTCCATTGAAGATGATGACCGATCGGGAAAGCCAGTTTCTGTATCAGTCCCCGAAAATATCGATGCAGTTCATGACATGATTTTATCAGACCGTCGAATTGGGCTAAAACGGATATCTGAAGCACTGAATATTTCATACGAACGCGTTCATCATATGGTTCACGTCAATTTGGACATGAGAAAAATTGCTGCAAAATGGATCCCCAAATGTTTGAATGTTGACCAAAAGCGTGCAAGGGTAGAAGCATCGCGTTCGATCTGTGCTCGATTTGAAAACGATGTAGACTTCTTAAACCGAATTGTTACTATGGATGAGACTTGGGTACATTTCTACGATCCAGAAACAAAGCAACAATCGATGGAATGGCGACACTCTGGTTCTCCAAGACCTAAGAAGTTTCGTGTCCAAAATCTGCTGGAAAAGTTCTTGCTTCAGTTTTTTGGGATTGCCATGGAGTAATCATGATTGATTTTTGGATAAGGGTAGAACAATAACTGGAGATTACTATTCGACATTACTGACCACTCTACGGGAAAATATTAAAGAGGAAAGACGCGGAAAGCTATCCAAAGGTGTTTTGTTTTGCAGGACAACGCCCTGCACACAAATCTCATGTTGCCATGCAAAAAATTCGTGATTTAGGGTTTGAATTACTAGAACACCCCTCTTATTCACCCGATTTGGCTCCGTCCGACTATCACCTCTTTCCTCAACTGAAAAAAAGTTTAAAAGGTCGTACATTTTCTTCCAACAAGGAAGTAATAGAAGCTGTGGAGGTCTGGTTTGCAGAGCAAGAAGAAAATTTTTTTGAAAGGTCTAGAGACGTTGCAGGTTCGCTGTAATAAATGTATCCAATTAAGAGGAGAATATGTTGAGTAATAAAATATTTTGACATTGAAATTTTGTTTGGTTCTATAGTAGGCTAAGAATTTTTCAATGTATCGTCGTAAGAACGAATGTAATTACAAATACCTGTAATAACAAACGACCTATTTCAAAGTTTGACCTATTATTTCTCGCTGTAAGTAGTCCCAAATTTAATAAAATTATATGCTAAAAGTCACTTACTATTCGAAGTTATGAAAGATTCGTGGTGAAGATAACTACTGAAATTCTGAGGTGATCACTTTTACAGCACAATTCGTCAGCATGAAAATTATAGTTAACCATATCCGCAACATCTGGAGTTTTTTAGACAGATGCTTATATCGTTTAGTACCTTAAACGTAGTACTCAACATGATTATAATTATAATATTTATGAAATTAAAGCATGTGACAAAAGCTGGGTTATGTTACTTGCGACTTTTACTGTGACGTCACAATTTAACCTGGCGGCCTGGAGTTCAAGACGGCAATACCAGTACTGGGCCAGTGTTAAGTATATAGCGGCGTGCTGTTGCATTGGTAGGATAGGCAACGCACTTGGGGGAACGGTGTTACTTCGTTCGCGAGGCTCCTAGATGCCTGGGGGTAATTTAGTATCTTACAAATATTTGTATAAAATGTTTATTAAAATTAAATTGTACTAGCCAAATAATAGCACAACATACATACATTATAATAGTATTAGATACATATATCGTCTAATGTGAGGAACCTGCGATACAGGAAAATGTAAACAAGGTTTCACAATTAGGCATGTTGGAATCTCTAACATTATCGTTTCAGAAATTTTAATCGCTTTGGTACTTTTGAATCATGAATGAGCTCCACTACGTCAAACAATCAACAAAGGGGATTTTGAAAAACAAAAGAGATAATTTTTAGAACAGGCGGAAGCATATTAGCTGCACCTCAGTAAATGACTTCAGGCTATTCTCTAAACTCACCTGAAAACCATTTGGGAGAATATCATAAATATCTAATCTTAAAGATAACATTTAAGATTTGACAATTTAAAAGGCAACACATTTTTTTATAAATATAACGTAAGATGCTTAGATGCTCTCGTTTCAAAATTAACTTTCAGTAAAATATTGTCGTTGGATTTTATTTTGCTTGTACTAATCTTATCTCCACTTTTAGATGTCCTAATGTTAGTGCTGTGAAAAACAACTAAACTATCTTTCTGGATTAATTTATTCAACAACTCTGGAAGTCTTCTAGTCGTCCCGTAAAATATTGGATGAAGTGACTATGTTTATTCCTATATTTAACGAGTGATGTTTTCATTTCTTAAAGATGAAACCGAATTAGTTCTTTGAAATTAATTGAAAATTTTTAAAATCCCTTTACGCAACTTGATAAGAAGAGGTAAATGCATGGTGGTACAAGGTGTACTACCATGGGAGCAAAAAATAAACAGTAAAACGTACTATCACAATAAAACAATATAATGGTCTTTTTAAATACATCAATTGCCTAATTACAAATTACCATATATTAATGTACGTTACATGCTGTATTTGTGGAATGAGAATACATTCAGTTATATAAACAATGCCCTATATGTGACAGCTAACCATAACTAATTCCTTATATTTCAGTGAATCACAAATTAAATAAAATTTTCTAAATGGTTTATCATGGTTTTTTTTTATCAAATTGTAAAACAAATTCAGTCAACGCGAATTTTTTACAAATATACAATTCGTCACTTACTGAAATATAAAAAGTGCACAGGTACAAAATACGAACAACATACAACTGAATGATTTTGTTTTTATTTAACAAAAATGATTGTGCAAGATTGAGGAAGACGAAGATGAAATATTTATAAAAACGACATAGTCCAAATTGAAGTTAAAATTAATACAATGTGACATCAGCTTTCTGTGCCATGAGGAAGAAACATTGGATTGATAGGAATCGGACGCAATCGAGCTGGTTGTTTTTTCTGAAATATCTTTAAAACTAAAACTCCCCGATTAAAGATAAAATTTTACTTACCCTTCTCCTAAAAGGAAAACAACCGTTATTTTCTGGAGTACTAACCGCATTTAATATCAAATCCGGTGCCCTCGTACCACCGGCACCAAACACATTTAACTGTCTATAACAATCTGTTTCAACCATTTCATTCTGCCAAGGAATAGAAACGCATCCAGTGCTGAATTTACTATAAAATGTCGAATCCGTTGCGTCTATGTTAACTCCCTTAACAGTTGAAAATTGTTCGATGTCGAGTACGTCTTTCGCGTAGACAGCGTGTGGCTAAAATCAAGCATTAAAAACCAATTATGTAAAAAAATAGAACTCGACTTACATCGGGTACGAACGGAGCCTCGACCAAACCAGCTTCTAATCGTCTCCAATTGATTGGATGGAAAAACGAATGTTGCTTAACCAAGGAAGCACCTAGTCGCCCGACTTTACCACCTAACCTTTGCGCGGGACTTTTGGCTAATAACTGTTGGCACAATGATTTGGCATCTTCACTAAATTTATTTGAATATTTTTCAGGTTCATTCTTAACTCTACGATCTACTTCTTCGCGTTTCACTTTCTCTTTTCGCGCTCTAAATGGAGCTTGTCCTTCTAACATTTCGTACAACAAACATCCAAAACTAAACCAATCTGGAGAAAACGTATACCTTTCGTTGTCTATTACTTCGGGAGCTGAAATTAAAATTCAAATAAATTTCAAAAAATGAGTTACTTATAACGGGTGTTCAAATAAAAAACTACTATTTAATAATTTTTTTAACAAAGTGAAAAATGAAGCTGGAATGCCAGAGAAAGTGCACTGAAAGACTACACTAAAATATCACGTGACGAGTGGAAATTTGTAAATGGAAGTGGCATTTATTTTAGGTTAACAGTGACAGGTCGAAGCATGAATTTAACTTTTTCATATGCTAAATTGAAGTAGTTTTTGTTATTTTTCCACACGTCACGTGACAGTGATACCTCCGTCTTTGTACCTCTCTTTCTATCATGGCGACTTCAAAACAAAGGTGCACGTTACTTGCCTATACGTACTTATATTTAGTCTGAGGAGATTTCAACACCAAAATCACAATAAAATAAATATAAACTGACATCAAACTGACATTTACAATATACAGATTCTTCATAAATATGGACAAAACACCGTTCACTAAATGTCAAAATTTAAAAATTACGCGACGAGAGAATTCTACGTTACCCACTAACAGTACTACTGTAGCATTCTAACGGTTGTGGGGGAACTATTTATCATACCAAACTGCCCCACAAAGCTCACATATCTAAAAGTACGTGAACTATAGGTTAGAATTTAAAGTATCTCAGAAAACTTCGTTGAATTGAATTGTAACAGATTGTACTTTCTCTACGACCAAATAAATGTTTTAAGATACAAATACGATAACAGTCAAAGCTAACGCTAAATTGTTGCACCCATTTCTATCTCTAGAGCTAGAAAATAATGAATTTAAATCGCACAGGCCTAGAGCTGCGCCAGAATATTTTTCAATCCCAAGAATTAGCATTTCGTAATTAAATTTGATTTCAAATTGTGAAATTCTATATTGGTCGTGGATGAAATATAATCTACAACAGTTTTGTTACAAATTTTGTGTGATTAGTGCAAGGTGTTAATTAATAATTTTGATCCAATAACATAAAAATAGTCAAACTGAGTATGCCTTAAATGCATATTGAGGTAACTTCAAACTTGACAATTGACTGACTGCTTACACCACAGCTTGCACCGTCATTATACAAAAATAAATACATTGGAAAGGTAACTAGATTATTATGCTCTTATCTAAAGTATCACTTCCGGTTGATCGATTTCACAGAAATGATAAAACTTTAGTTGTAGTGTCTAAATACTAATTTTAATATACACGTATGAATGTAGAATTTTTTATAACCCTAATTGACAGAGACAAAATAATGCCTGTCTGATATTTTAGATGTTTTCATCAAGAAGGGTGTAAAAAGGTCAATGTAAGATTTTTATGCATTCCAACATTCTGTAAGTTTCTAATTTTCCAAGCAATTTCCGAAAATTTGCAAACTATTTCGAGTTCATTATTGTAATTTGCTTTAATTAAAATGAGAGTGACAAAGAAAACGCCCAAATTCTATTTAATACTATAAACTTAAATAAGTAATAATGACGCAGACTTTTTTTGAGGGTTATTTTAGTCACGATAATATGTAGAATACTCCATCCTATACATAAAGTAAGAGAACTGACAAACTAAAAATAGAGCGTTTCGTATTAAAACTAAAGCGTAATAATCAATGATATAAAATTCGCGCCAATTGTGCAATACAACAATAATACTTACAGATTTCTGCCGATTTTATTTTAAATAATATTTCGTTATCACTACTACAATACCATACCCGTATCTGTTAACATTATTTTTAGTTTGGTACCTACACACAATCGAATTTTTCAATATTTTGACAAAAAAATCAAGATCAAATTTATATAAACGGTATAGAATTTCACAAAATACAGGTTATATAGGTGCGCCACGCCAGTAGTAGTGGCGCGTCGGTCGACCTTATCAAAAATACAAAAATTTGTTTTATACAAAATTTGCTTTAAATGACCTTGGACATAATTTAAATATATTTTGTTCTAAGTTGTGGTCACTATAAGCTAGATACAGGATCGTACTCAATTATTTTAATAAAACACCCTGTATATTATTTTATATTTAAACTTTGAAGTAAGTTTGGGATATATTTTGTAAAAGCAGTGTTTTTGTAAAATAATACTTTTTAGATATCAGCGATTTGTAAAAATTTTGTCACCTGCAGTGTTCTAGAAAACTTCAATTTCTTAGAATTGAAAGGAAATCAGTGAATAAAAAAAAACTTCAAAAATTCAAGCACTAAGTTTAGACAGTCTGGTCTATGTTCACACTATCTTGAAAATTTTGTTTACTGGTTTCCTTCAATTTCTAAGAATTTTTGTAGAACCCTGCAGGTAAAAAATTTTTTACTGATCGGCTGATAATTATTTTAGAGAAACACTACTTTAATAAAACATATCCCAAACCTAATTCAGAGTTTAAATATAAAATAGTGTGTTCCATTTAAAATAATCGAGTACGGTACTGTATCTACCTTCTAGTGACGCCCACTTAGAGCAAAGTATATACAGGGTGTTGCTATGTTCGACCGACAACGCTCTACTCCAGAGAGGTCTTGTAAATTGGTGAAATTTGATATAGGAACATGAACCCTTAAACGGCTTAGTTGCTGAGATACAGGGTGTTGAAAGTTCAAAATAAAAATTTTAAATTTATAATAAATCAAAAATGCATTTTTTTTCAAATTTGGTGACCAATATGCACTTGAAGAAAGTTATATTTTAACATAAACAAACGTTTCACAAATTTAACCAGTGGCGCGCTATAAGGGTTAGCGACAAATTTTACCCTCCTACTTTTTACGCCACTGGAGCAAATGTTTTTTTATTTTTTAAAATTCTCTATTCATTTTTGGTCAAAAAAGTAATAACATTTTATGGTAATAAAATGAAGATATCTGCTTCGAAACCAGTCTGTAAGTACTGACATATTCCAAATTATTATGTGCAGTAGAATTTTGCTCGTCGGCGTTTTGCTAAACAATTTGCTTTAATCCATACTATTAATTGTATTCTGAAAAATTGTTAAGCGTACATTGTTCAAGAAGTAATGAAACTATTTTAAAGGCATTTTTGATTTATGGTAAATTTTTAATTTTTATTTTAAACTTTAAACACCCTGTATCTCAGCAACTAAGCTGTTTAAGAGTTGATGTTCCTTTATCAAAATTCACTAGTTGATAAAAGAGCGTTGTCGGTCGAATATAGCAACAGTAATTTGTATTTTGGGAATTTGAAAACAAATCATCAAGAGTGAAATTTTTTGAGAAAATTAAAAGTAAGAATTTTTTTCCTCTTCAAAGTCGATTCTAGAACAAACTGTACAGTGTAGGAGGTAGTAATATGCGAATATCAGAACAAAACAAAGTGTATGAGCTGCTTCATATCTTCATCTCGATATTTTTCGATCTACAAGAAACGTAGGCAGTAAAATTATAGGGAAAATGATGAAGGTACTTAATCATCAAACTTAATGTCGAAATTTCACCATAGTATTTAGATAATTTATTTTTCCGTCAACATAACCCTAAATATGTCTTTAGGTTCGTATGTCAGTACATTTTCAAATGTCTAATTTTACGTGCGCAAATACTTCACGGCCGCATTTTACTTTTCCGCGTATGTCGAGACGAAAATGAGCAATAGTTCCGAAGTGAACTTTGCATTCCTCGTCCATAAATATTTGATGAATTGGTGCGGCAAGCAAAGCATTAAACTTCTGTCTTGTCGATTTTTGTCTCCGGAAAAATTTAATATTTACCGAGGACGTAAATGTACACTTTTTTGGTCGAGTCAGCATTTGAGTCAAGCCGAGTCAGCGAGGCCAAAAGAACACGACAATTGTTTTATTTGCTTGGAAATACATTATCGTTACAGTTTTTGTGTTAATTTTTCATAAAACGACCAACGAACCATCCGATAATTACCAGCAACCAATTCGATATACGAACATCAGTGACGCGGAACATTCAGATGTCGGATCAAATGATGAAATTTTGAAATTAACCAACGATAAAACTGTTGACTTATGAAATATACAGGGTGGTTTTTTTTCATTATTTATGTGTCGAAATCGCCGTTTTTCTATATGACGCGTCGGTCGAACATCGTGCGGAATAGCGTCATTGAATCGCGGTTAGTGTGTGATGTGGCTCCGTCCTGTTAGAACCAGAAGTGGGCCATTCCATATTCAGTCATTTCCGGAAACACAAAGTCACGCAGCATCGCTCTGTAGCACGCGCCATTGATCGTAATGGCGTGGCCAGCCTCGTTCTCAAAAAAATACGGCCCAATGATCTTTTTGGCCGAAACGCCGCACCAAACGGTCACTTTTTGATCATGGAGAGGCTCTTCGAATATCTCACAAGGATTTTCGTCGGCTCAAAAGCGGCAGTTTTGCTTATTAACCGCGCCATTCCATGTGAAATGAGCTTCATCGCTCATGATGATTTTGAACCAAAATTCACCATCACCATGGAGTGTGTTTTCGACAAAATGAACGTACCCAAGACGTCGCGGCTTGTCTTGCGGCAACAAACTTTGTGTAATTTGCACTTTGTAAGAGAAAAGATGCAAGTCGTTCTTCCAAATGCGCCGCAATGTTGTTGCAGACAAGCCCAACTACAATGCACGGTGTCGATAGAAGTGTTTGGGTTTTACGATCATCGGCTTCTACGATATTTTCGTTTGAGCGCCTTGGTCTCAGTCTTCTGGGTTGCCAATTGGTCGCACAACTGCCGGTGGCCATAAATTTTTGCACCAAATTGCGAATTGTGGTGTGTGAAAGCCGTGTTTTACGCGGATATAAACGTTTGTAGGCACGTTGCGTTTTGACAATGGAGGACCCATTTTCAAAATGCAATTTGACAATTTCTGCTAGTTGTATAGGTGTTAGTTGATTCATGGCACAAAATAGACTGAAATGACGCGTCGAGCAAGCCACTATATATGTCAATACGTCAAAAAATGGCGGAACTATTCAAGTTTCAAATGCTATCGCAACAGATGGCGCACCTTTATTAGATATCTGAAGAAATTCAATTTTAATCATTTTCTTCAAACTGTTATTTTTCTCACAACAAAAAATTTTCACAATTTAGAAATGAACAAACACGCGTTAACATATTTCGTGTAGCGGCTTTTGTCTTCGAGATATAAGCAATTAGCTTATTTTTTTCTCTTTCCAATGATATAAAGGTTGTATAAATAAAACTACAAAACGCGTTTTTCGGTCAATTGTTATAGAGCCAGGTTTCTTTAGTTTTCTATGTCCGGACTAGATTTTTTAAACCATAGGTAATAATAGAAATACGCGTTTTGTGGTTTTATTTATACAAAGAAGTATATCAACCTTTACACCATTTAAAATAAGCTAATTGCATTATAAGTCGAAGACAAAAGCCGTTGCACGAAATATGTTAACGTGTGTTTCCTCATCTCTCACTTGTGACAAATTTTTTTGGTTAAAGTTTTTTATATCCCTTACAGTAACAGAGAAATACAGTTTTAAGAAAATGACCAAAATTGAATTTAATCAGATATCTAGTAGGCCTTAACGTTTTATAAATTTTAAACACGGCATCTTCTAATTCTGAAAATTTTTCTCCATTTGGCCATTTCTATCTTCTATTGTTTCCGAGATCCCCATATAAATAATAAAAAAAAACTCAACCTTTATAGGGTAAATAATTAAGTAATACGTTCAAAATATAACGACAAGAAATATAGATATTCGGCCTAATCATAAAGAAAACTTTGGATAAAATATTAGCATATTAATCTAATTTCTAAAAGAAATTTTATTTCTTTAAAGGCAATTTAAATGGTGTATATTCTTTACGCCCGCCATACACCATCGCGACCAGATATTTTTTTTTGATTAATAATGTGATTAAAAAACACTTATGCCGGCACCGAAAAAAAAACAAAATTGATTGATGCTTTTAAATTAGAGAAACTTGAATTATAAATAGGTTCAAAACGTAATAAAACTACCGTTTGCGATATATGATTGAGGTGAATTTATCCTTTAATCAATTTTAAAGGATCAACCATATTTTTTAACTTGTAATTTTGTTTTTTACTGTATGAATTATTCCTGGTACGCATACATCGTATTCTTCAGATAAAACGACGAACCTGAATAAACTCATGTTTTGACTTTTCACTTATGGCAGTCAATTACGAAAGTATAACGAAAAGGTTAAAATCAAGAAAAAATTGTGAAAATTAAATAACGTGTCTATTAAATGCAGAAGTATTTATGAAACCAGTGACAAAACGTGTTACATACAATTTTTTTCTAATTTTGAAAAACCACAAAAATTAACTAACTTTAATTGAGTCTCACCGTTATTAACATCGTTACCATTTTTAAACCAATGTCAAAACGATCTGACAAGTGATCGGAGTTTATGTTCCAAAACTAAATCAAAGGGAAGGAACACAAACTGCAGTGTATATTTAATCAACAGAAAAACACCAAAAAACTGCACCAAAAACTTTATCGGACACGTGTCCGAGTAAAGTTTTGGTGCAGTTTTTGGTGTTTTTCTGTTGGTTCCGAAACTAGTTATGAAAAGTGAACCATTTCGACATCTACACTATAGGTCAAAATTTCAAAGAACTACTTACGTATGCTGTGTAAAAATCATACTTTAAGGTGTTTGAAGGGTTTCACAGTTCGTGTGCCAGCATATTCAACTTGAAAAACAAGAGTCAACAAGGTCACCACTCAGCTAAGATAATTAACAATTTAAAACACAGTCAAATGACGCCGAACTTCGGTGTGTGCAGGAGTACACAAAGAGGTGCTAGCGACACTTCTCCATAGTAATCTAAAAGAAGTATCTCCATTATGGACAATTTTGAGTTATAAGCATGTAAAAGCAAAGACCTAAAGCAAATAACTCAGCAGCATATCACCCTCAAGCTAATGGCATGATTGAATGTTTCCACTGCCGCCACCGCCATTGATAGACTTTCTAATGTGGTTTTTGCAAGTAGAAGGTCAGCTTGCATTGGCTGTAATCATGGCAGGTGACTCACGTTGCAACTACGTGATCGCTAACATAGACACCAAATACACATCGGAAATCAAGAAGAAATACGGGAAATAATGGATACGGAAAGGAACATAGTAGAAAAAAAACACCTCTTGTGGTCATGTCGAAAGAATAGACAACAACAAACTCTCGAAAAAGCCAAAGGAGTGGATGAGAAAGTAGAAGTAAAATAATCACCAAGATGATTGGATTGATAGAGGAGAATGGAAAAAATCAAGAACGTCCTTCAAGTGCCACTGATCTACGGCAAATATGAAGTCGGGACTTATCGATCGGTTCAGCGTCTCTTAAACACGAAAAACTAAATATCTGCGATTGCAAAAAAAAACGCCCGGTTTCAACGTCCATCACTTCTCATAAGAACGCGTTGGAGCACCAAGCTCGCGAACGTATTCCTGGAACTGCCGGTTCTAAGTCAAGCAAAACATGTTGTTCCCGAGAATATATAATAATACTCCATACATTAAGAAAAGTTAACGTAACTCAGAACACCCTGAATTTAGGTACAGGGATCCTGTATAAAAGTATACCTTTTTCTTTACGGGAAATCAAAAAACGCAATTATACATAGTGTCCCTTAAGAAAAAATATTACTTTGATGGGACATAATGTACATTTCAAAATAATTTTAAAATGTAATATTTATCAACGTACATCCTACTAAAATTTCAAAACTTGTAAAACTTTTACCGTTTCGCTATAAATCTCCGTCCCGTTGGTGGTGATTCACCCTGTATACCGATATAACACTTAATCACGCGACAGTTAAACATAGGACAGTTAAACACAGACAATAAACACAAATACATTTAATCACACCGACATTTAAAAACCTCGAGGTTTAAACACGCCGACACTTAATTACATAATAAAATAATATCACTGGCACTAGTAGAACACAAATCATTTTCACTGATTGATATCGATTTGAATATGTTTTGAAAATTTGAACTAATAGAAAACCGGATTTATGTATTGTAAATTTTTATTAAATGGAAGTTACATCTTTTGTAATACACGCATTATTTTCTCTAGTATTATACTTTTTGTTCTTTGTTTATACCTGAAAGAACAGCAACCTAAAAGTGACCCATTTAATCCCCCCCACAAGGGGAGGTTTGGGGCGGTTGGAGATTTAATGATTTTAGTATAAATTAAAATCGTCGACTTGAATTGTGAAATGAAACCACTCTGGAGTGTTGATGACTAAGGGTCAATAAGTACGACTGTTCAACATTGAAATGTTCTGATCACCATTTTTTGTAATTTTTCTTGAAAGTGACCTAAATATCCCCACCCTCTCCTATTAGAAAATCCAAGGTCAAAATACCTACATTTGGGTATAAGTATCCCTAAATTGTACCAAGCCTCCACGTCAATATTTCAAAACTAATTAAGTGCACAATTAGTTTTGATAATATAAAAAAATAATAGATGACTTGATTTTAAGTTTTCTTATTGTTACTTAATTGAGAAAAATATACTCTAAAATATTTCTATGCATATCAAGTTTTACAGAAATGATTATCTCCAAAATACAGTTTTGGAATAAGTATCAATTGATTGGTGAAAATGAAGAAGTTCTATCTCTCCAGTTTAGAGGAAGATTTAAAATTTTGTAACGGTTATTGTTTACAAATAACGAAAAAAGCAACGGCTCTAGAGGAAACAACCTAAAAAAAAAGAAAACGGCCAAAAAGGAATCTCGCTCGATGTAGCGCACTAAATTCGTTGAGGATACAGTATTTATAGTAGTTAGAGCAGCAGCGTCCTGATTCGTCGGTGAGTGGGGGGTCCTTAAAGAACTGTAAAGAAATAGACTGCTGCCTAATAAGGCGTCACCTGCTGGTAAAAGCAAGAAATAAAACCGACCAATAGGAGATCAACAGATTTTACTGAAAGTCTAATACGCTAAATCGAACACAACTCGTCTCGGAAACTTTTGTCGAATTTTATTTCCACCAATAGAAAATTAGCAACATGCGCGCCAAATACGACTTTCGTCGTAACATGTTACTCGCGACACACGTTTTAAGAAAGCTCTTGACAGGCAATTCAATACAGCAAACAAATCTTAAAGTACACACGTCACTTACCTTTGAAAATAAAACCGTAACAATTTAATTTACTCGTCTTTTCTATAGCTTTTGTGGTTTTGATGAATAAAACTAGAAAAAAAGTGCTATTATGATGTGATCGCAAGTTTTCATTTGTATAACACAATACTATTCTCATTGAAAACACCATGAAAAACTACTGAAGTAGCCACATTAAAATTATATTTTAGATCTCCCCCTAAGATGAAACTAGACAGAAAATTCTACGTTTTCAATTTTTCTCGAAAATTCGATAAATGTTAACCATTACTGATATCGAACATATCCTATAAAATAAGACCAATTTGGAACACCCGGTATATTAATTAGACTACATACAGGGTCCGGGGAATCGAGCGTGCATTAAAAGTATATGAAGAACTAATTCTATTCATTTTCTGAAAATAGTGCTGCGCCTGTTATCGATATCACTGAACTCAGACAAAATATTTTCGTTCGTACAGCACTTCCGGTTGTACCGGAAGTAGCTGTTAACATTCTTATTTCAAATGGAACATACTGTATTTTACTTCATTTTCAGATTCTACGTAAAACTTAAGGTGTAGTTTAATTAATATACCATATCCAAAAATGAGTGGTTTTTTAGTTATATCAATTTAAAAAAAAAAAAATTAAAATCATGTTGAATTGTTATCCTTCAGATCTCAAGATGATGTCAATATTTTAGTTCTATTTTGTTGTGACAATTGTCGACGTGTTACAGTAACTAATATACAAATGGAAACTCGAATTGCATGTACAGGGTGATGAAAATTCTCGTGCCAATATGAACAACTTTCGACCTCAAAAACTTGCTTAATTCAAATGGGTCACCCTGTGTTTTTAATCATCAATCGATGTCTTAGGCTCAAATTCAACCGTTGTCGAGATAAATTAAGATTTTGTTCGTAACGGCAGCGTTAAAGAATTAGATGACGTTTAATAATCCATGTAGTATGCTATGGAAAATCGTATGTCAAATTGCAACATTGCATTTTGATAGTTCATAATTATAATTTAAGATGTCGCGTTCAGGTTTTAGCAACGAAGATTATCTGAATATTTTGTTTATTTATGGCCAATGTCAAAAAGTAATAAGTAGAACCTGCAGAGTGTTTAGAAAAACGTATCCAGATCGTCCTAAGCCGAATAAAAAAAAAAAAAAAAAAAAAAAAAAAAAAAAAATATAATAAATCGATTGCTCAAAAACTTGAAGGAGTTTGGTGCCTTTGAGCATAAATTGTCAAGACCATCACTCCACACAGAATATTAAACTATAGTGCTTGGTTACTTTCATACACACCCAATGAATTCGTTGAAGATGTTGAGAGTGAACTGAGGCTATCAACTAGAACTATTGGCAGAATTTTTAAAAAACATAAGTGGCGTCCTTTTAAATTTTAAAAGTTTTTCCGCAGTCGATTAATTATATTTTTATTCGGCTTAGGACGATCTGGATACGTTTCTGTAAACACTCTGCAGGTTATACTTATTACTTTTTGACATTGGCCATAAATAATCAAAATATTTAGATAATCTTCGTTGCTAAAACCTGAACGCGACATCTTAAATTATAATTATGAACTGTTAAAATGCAATGTTGCAATCTGACATAAGATTTTCCATAGCATACTGCATGTATTATTAAACGTCATGTAATTCTTACCAATGCTGCCGTTAGGGAACAAAATCTTAATTTATCTCGACAACGGTCACATTTCAGCATAGGACAACAAAAGACATCGATTGATGATTAAATTTGAATTAAGCAAGTTTTTGAGGTCGAAAGTTGTTCCATATTGGAACGAGAATTTCATCACCCTGCAATTCGACTTTCCATTCATATGTGAGTTACTGTAACATATCGACAATTGTCACAACGAATTAAGAACTAAAATATTGATATCATCTTGAGAGCATAACAATTCAACATGAAAAAAAAAAAAAAATAAAAAATAATTTTTTAATATAGTATTTAAACATTAATTTTTGTTTTTCAAATTAAATAAAAATAGAATGTTCCATTTGAAATAAGAAAGTTGACAGCTACTTCCGGTACAACCGGAAGTGATGTATGAACGAAAATATTTTGTCTGAGTTTAGTGATGTCGAAAACAGGCGCAGCACTATTTTCAGAAAATGAATACAATTAGTTCTCCATCTACTTTTAATGCACACTCGATGTGCCGGACCCTGTATATACATCTTTATTTGATAAAGAAGTATGAATTTCTACTTGAAAAGGGTCGATTTTCTCACTTAATTGAAGATTCTAACTCTTTCAGTAGAATTCAAAGAACTTAAACGAAACAATGAATTCTATTTATTTTGTGGATTTAACGATTCTTAGGAGCGAAAGACAATCCCTAATAAAAAAGGCTACAATACGAGTTGATAGTAAAGATACTATTCATTTTATTGAGAAATTTTTTCATTCTTGAAATGAAACCGAACTCTCGACCTCGTGCATAAGAGGGAAACACTCAATCAACCGGGTCACTATATTTTGCCTACTTCTAAATACGTTTCCCCACCTACGAATAACGAAGATTACAACCGAGAAATTAATGCTCCAGTTTCGATCAATCAATAATATTTTATTACACGAAATAAGACAACATAGGTCAGATGCGAACGTTTCTTCTTGGACACAACAACTGACATGAAAATTAATACAAACTTGGAATTTGAAAACGTGAAAAAAATGTATTGTACAACATCTGCTTTTCTCGATATCTAATTTGTAGAAAATGCAATTGTCAAGGAAAATACGTTAGGTGTTTTTAAATTATCGGGTTATTAAACATATGGATAATGACCTACTCTATAGTGATAAAATGAAACAAAATTTGGTAAAAGTAATCCCCCACTCACGATCCGCCACTGACATCTAGTACATGTAGATTTATTACAACATCCTGAGTATACATTATTTAATTCTGGGTGGCAATTTAAATTAATATTCTGAAGGACTTTTTCATTTATTACCTATACAAATTTAGTACTCGATAATTGCAACGTTCCAAATACAATTAATATGGTAACTGATATGAAGATGACATATGTACATAATACCTTCACTACTAGATTGCTATCAATATAACAACTTGATACCTTGTTTGTTATCGTAATTATAAGTGACTTTTATCTATAATGGAAACTAAATAAATTGTGATTACAATGTGAAATATTTTAATCAAACACTGTAATCAAAATATTAATCAATTACACGAGAGATCTACAATGATTGGTCCAATTTCAGAAATTCTTAATCAATTAGGATTACTTATCTATCTAAAGAATGCAATTAGTACCTAAACTTTCGAAAACTGTACGGTATTATAGTTTGGCGAAGTTGATTAGAATTCAATTTAATCAAGAAAAAAATGTTCCTTACAGCTAAACTCGGACGAGACCACCAATCATTACAGGATTAAGAACTTCCTTAATTGAATTATGTAAAAAACTTTCGAAATTTTTTATGACTGTGATTAATGATATGCCGAGATAGGTATCTTGAGTAATTACAAAAATGTTTGTTCTCATTTGTTGAACAACGTTCAATCCTAGTATAATTTTTGAAAATATCAGAATTTCAGTTGAAACGAAAACGATAGTATTGTAAAATAATTAATTATGTAGAGAATAAGAAAATGATGTGATCCATCAATATTTAAATAACCTCATGATCGCCAAATCAGTTTTAAGAGTATTTAAATACTAAACCGTGTGTTCCACTGAAAAGTTGACATAAGCGTTTTCTATGTTAAATTCAAAATTAATGCATAGTTTTTTTCTGGAACAATATGAGCACAATATAGCAACATATTTTGTTAGATAGAGAAAGAGAATAAATGTATGTGGTAATATAAGTGTTTAAAGCGTATTTTAATAAAAAACAGTAAAATTTTTATAATGACTTACGCCAAAAGATCCGGGTTCGGTCCCGATTTTTTTTATTAATAAAATTATTACAGATATTAAAATACAATTTACAAAAAATGAGTTTAATATTTTCAACCCTTTTTCAAAATATTAGATTCACTTTAGAAAATTGTCTTGTAAATAAAAATAATTAAAAAAATACTGCTAATCGGAATCGAACACTGGTTAGAAAACGCATAAATTACTAGGCAACAAATTAACCAATTCGTCTACTAGGGCTACTTAATAAATGAAACGCGGTATAGTAAGTTTTTGTAAAGGGAAACAAGATGTAGTACACCGCGTAGCTTTTTTTAACTAATGCCTTTTAGAATACTATAAATAAAAACAACTCGAATAAAGATTAATGAAAGACAACTTGTAATTATTTTTATAACTCGTAAACTTTATTGTTGATTTCATGTTTTTGATTATCGGGTATTTAGTGTGGGCGGGGGTCGAGCAAGTTCTCTTAGAATAATTAGTTTTAAAGATAATTTCCATTCAATAATGAATCAGTTGTCATAACATTCGATTAAACTAAAATTTCACAGTTTAAAAATTGATCAACATACTTTTACTTTTATTGATTTTTAAGGCGAAAACTATGCGACATAGTATATTTTTGAATATAAAGAGTAATTTTTATCTTTCGCTTATTTGATAGTTATATCAATAAATAATTCTTTTTATTTATAATCACGAATAATTATTAGAACTTTTAAAAGCGCCATTATAAATGCGAAACATAGTACAATAGCATAATGACAAGAATAAAGAATGAAAGAATCTTGGGTCCGATGAAAATCCTTCGAATATTGTGAAGGTCAGAAAAAGAAACGTTGTATCCAAAGCTGTTTAAAAAAATCAAAGAATAAGTACTAAACGTTCCCTCGTGTGTGTTTAAAATAATATTTCAAATCCGATTGGTATTTTGTTAGATTAGCCCATACAAACACTCCACTTTTCTTATAATAATATACAATGTGTCTACTTTAAGTTAGAACTATATGAAAAACTTTTATTATTGATTTTTTGAAAAAAAGTTATACTTGATAAAAAGTTCTACATGGTCCAAAACTTAAAAGTGCAACCATCAGATCAAAAAAGAAAAATTTGGTCAAAAGTAAATCGCATAAGAACAGGCCATTTAAAATGCAACTCTATGTTGTTCAAATGGGGTGCGATTTCTAATCCAAATTGTGACTGTGGAAACGAACCAGAGACCGTTACACATATTGTAGAGGATTGTCAATTAACGAAGTTTAAAGGAAGGTTTCCAAACATTCATAATTTAACGGATGAAGCAATATTATGGCTTACGAATCTGAAGGACATCTGAAGTTCAGCAATGTTTTGTATTCTTGTCTTGATTATCTGTTTTTCCATTATTTTGTTTTGCTATTCCTTTAACCTACTATTTTTTTGGTCATTGTCATGACTGGCGCTTAGACCGGTCCATTATATGTCGTCATGCAATGGCTGTGCTGTTATATTTTATGTTCTTATTTACCTTCTATAATGTTTACACACTTAATTAATATTATTACATGTGAATACTAGGGTGGGTAAGGGTTGGCATGTTTAGGTTTTAGTGGTTTTCCTAAACCTTGAAGTAAATGCTTTGCCAAGACGAACCAATCCACTATTGCACACGGTTTCGTCACCACACTATACAGGTTTATACTAATTTTCTGAGGCACCATACATAACACTTACATCACAATACAATATTTGTATAATATACCATACGAATAAATAGATACGTCACATATCAATTTTTTTAAGCCGTATACAAGGTTTCCCAAAAAAATATGAATTTTGCTGAAGAGTAAGGTACCATTTTTTTTTACAATACAGAAGAATCTTATAAAGAAAAGTTGTTTTGAATTAAAAGTTATACCAAAATATAAAATTTCAGCCATTTAGCATGAAAATTTGGGTTTGGTGATTATTTACGTTTTACATTGTAAATATTTGCAGTTATAAATTTCAATACTGAATGCATCTGTTAAAAATATGATAACCTTTGTATTTGTTAATGTTTTTGAACAATCTTGCAATTTAAATATGTAATGAATGCATAATAATTATTTATTTTAGAAATAGGAAAATCCATACAAAAGAATATGTAGTAAACAAATATTACATATTTATACAGAAACAAACATAATTAAATTTTAATTCAATCCACTAAAGCCTCGACATATCCACCTTCTCTTTGTAAACATTTTATTGTAATTTTATAAATACTTTAAAACTAATACGGAATGATTAGTAAATAATCACCCAACCTTAATTTTCATGCTAAATGCAGTAATTTCATATTTGCATATAGCTTTTAATTCAAATAACATTCTTCTGTATTATAAAAAATAACTCTTGACCAAAATTCATATTTGTTTACAAACCTTACGATTTAAAAAAAATTGTATCTGATGGTTGAACACTGTATAAGTACTCTTACCTACTAAATTAAAAGGAAAAGTAAAGAAGCATCCCAGATTTGGTCGGTAAATATATTTTACTGATTTTACTTGATATAATCTGTTTGCAAAATTTTTAAAACACCCTAATTTTATGAGTACAGTGTGCGCCAAACTAGCGTAATTAATTCATAACTTAGGTGTAGTTGAAGATATCAGAAAAGTTTCAACAAATCAAGTTCTTTCTGTTTTAAAACTACTTTGTAATATATAGGGTGTACCATTTGTCGTGGGTGATACCAAATTTTACTTTTCAAAATATGTATGTATATTTACATATCTCTTGAATTGTTAGAAATACATCCTAACATATCATATTTACTAGTAGAATAACAAAGACAGGGTGGGGCACTACCAACGAATTATTCTATAGCATTAAAACGACCTACTCACTTCCGTTTCTGAGAAAAATCGATTTTACCTGATTTGCAGACCCTCCAAAAAATGGAATAAACTAGAAAATTTTAAAATATCTCGAAAACTATCAGAGTTAGGGGTTGGTAACCCTAATACCGATTGAAAGGTAACTAGTTACTGATTGTAACATGTTACAGAAATACAAGGTGTTCCATTTAAGTTAAGCAAGTTATTTAAGTTTTAAGTCGTTAGCGTTATGCGGTAGTATTTAAAACACTCTGTACATCATAACATAATAGTAAATATTGCAAAAGGGATGTTGAAGGTTCTTAGTAAGTTGATGTAAAACAAAATTGCTTGTTCTTATTTATCTTAAAGTTATTGCATTTTTTTGGAGGGTATGCAAATCAGGTAAAATCGATTTATCTCAGAAACGGATCTAAGTTGGTATACGGACATGTTAAAGAACATACATTATTTTTTATTCTACAATTCAGAAATAGAAAAAAATACAGGGTGTTCCATTTAAAATAACCCAACTTTGATATAGTACGTGTTTCTGGAGCACCATGTACAATCGAAAATATATTTAAAATGTGGTTTCAAATAATCTCGATATATGTATGCATTAAGATTTCTTACATTATTTGTAGTTTTAGTGCTACAGAATAATTCGTTGATAGTGCCCCACCCTGTATATCGTTCCATTTTAAACATAAAATTATCGATTTTTAAAATTTTACTGTCGGTAAGTACATTTGGATAAAACGTAGACTTACGTTACCAAAAAACCGCATTTCTCTACCTTGTTTTACTTGGGAGTTGTTAAGTTCCTACATATAAGCGTAAAATAAGTATCCACTTTTTTTTTAAATATTAGATTACACCACTACTATACCAAATATAGCTTTAATTTAATTATTTATCAAATACGCACATTTTAAATTCGACAATATTTTAAAAACTGCAATAATATTCAGGATGTTCCATTTGAAAAGACAAAGTTGTGTAACGCCCATTCCAAAAAGAGAAGAAGTGCACCCTGTATATTACGAAAACAAAGTTCATTTGGTGACATTTTCATTTAAACATTTTGTGAAATGTTGAATTTCAATCGAGTCATGGAGAAATTACGATAGTTCGACGCACCCTAAATAATCTGAATTCAACCATAAAAGATCTCAACTTTATAGTAGTACTCATACGATAGTTTCCCGAAACTAATTAAAAACAGTTTGGCAGATTTCATTGAATCGTAAACTGTTTATCACAAGTGTTTCCTACGATTACATTGACGTATAGGTAACCAATTTTGAGAATTCTTGGTTTAAGATGTCTTGAACTACAGCAACCTTTTTCAATTATACCTACGTTTGTGCTGCATATTTCACAAGTATTGCACTTTATATACAGGGTGTCCCAATATTAAAAAATACTTAACTTATATATTTTTTTAAATGGAATCTACCCAGTTTGATTTAATTTTTGGTTTCTATGTTTAATTAGGAAACACTTTTATAGAAATCGTTTTTACTTATCTGTAACACTTTTTAACATGTATACCTTTTTTTGTCACAATTTCCAAATGTAGAGGTCTGTTAAAAAATTCGGACCTTCAAAATTCGTGCAGCTAAGTCAAAATAATTAGCATTGTTTATTCACCGAATGTTTGCTGCATGTTATAAAATGTTTACACAACAACCTGCTCAATCGCATGTGCCTACAGCGATTTTTTGAACATGACAAATTCAAAATGTGAAAAACTCATTTTTTTCAAATGGTACCCCCTATTAATTGTTGTACTGGTTGAAAGCTGTTTTGGCGAGGTTTCCATCAATATCAGGCTTGTATACTCAAATGTAAAAATCTAGGCCGCTATTCTACAGTAACTAAATTGAGAAACTTTTCCGTTTTGGAAAATACATACATCGTCGCTTACTTTTTGGTAGAAACATTTTTATTACGTATCTAGAAGGCGATGGCTGGTTCAGGGACTCACAGAATTCTTCATTTATTTATAATTGTTATTAACGTGTTTTTCTTGCATGTTACTTAAATAATAATTTAAATTAGTTGTTTTTTTCCATGTTTAATTATTTATAGGAGTATGAAAGTGAATGCATCCTAAGATTACAAATACATTAATGGTTTTGTCTGACGTCAAATTTTACATATACAATTACTAAAGTGGTATTCATCATGTTCAGAATATTCAAATCGTGGGTAAATATACAAGGTGTTTCAAAAACTAAAAATTTCAGTATAACATCGGTTTTTACGTGAAAATTTGACATTTTGTACCGATTTTTAGATTTTAGATAGACATACCTCGTCGTTTATTTTTTTATGCAGTAATTTTTGTTCGACAAAAAAGTAGAATACGTATGAGAAAAATTTTTCAACAATAATGTAGAATGCGATTTTTGCGAAAACAGTGCGATTTATCGAATCTTGAATTATTACATAAACCAATTTCTCCGCCAATGGATTAATTTTCGTCAGAATTTTGACATTTTCTGGCATATAAAACTTTTAGAAAAATCGGTTAGGCGGTTCAAAATTTGTATCAAAAAAGCGATTTCATAATTGCAACTTTAAGACCGTATTGCACCGAAACTAAGCAAATTTTCACTAAGCTAAGTTTTGTTAAATAGACTTATTTTGGTCTAGAAACTACATGGTAGATTTTGTAAAGGCCTTTTAGGGACAGCGTGTATATTATTAAAATTAGAAGAATTCAAAACACCCATAACAACCAGACAACAATCTAGTAACATTCATAGATCTAAAAGCGGTATTTGAGAGCATCAAAAAATCAGTTGTGAAAGTGTCACAAGAACTAGAGGTAAAAATAAAACTAATAAAAGCAATAGAAAGTATATGTATATAAAAACTGAGATAAAACGTTCACAAATTATAATAAGAGGGTGCAAATTAGGAGGAATCGAACTCAGAGATGTACAACATGGAGATGGCCTAAGCCTACTATTATTCATAATCGTAATGAATAGACAAATGAACAACACCAAGAAAAAATTGAACATACACTAGTTCGATACAGCAGTCTAACATCAGTATGAAATAAATTGAAGCTTTAAAAATGGAAATAAAAATAAATTCATAATCAAGCAAATAAAACATTTGCCGACAAATCATTTCCCGCGATTCATTAACCTACATTCAAAATGGTAAGAGTATTATCTTTGACATATTCTTATTATTATTTAGATTAAAATATTTTTTATTTAATTTATAATAAGTTGTTTACTGTTTGTACTGTTAAATAATTAAAAATAAAGCTTATGGTTACAATAATTATAACTAATCACTTGTACGGTTGCGTAATGTTGTAAAGAAAGATTATAAAATTTAAAACATTAACGTTGAAACATTTTTTAACTGATTACCTATACCGTAAACGATACTTGCTTCTCCAGATACCTAAGGAATTAAGGGAAAAACAAAATATAACAGAATAAGAAAATAGATAAGAGTACGGATTATTTCCTCCTCAATATTTAATTACACTTATTATAAAAGGGGCAAATCAAACACAAAAAGTACGGTGTAATTTTGGAGACGTTTCTACTAACAGGTGAGCACTTCCTCAGACCACTGGTTTTCCACTTGTACCATGTGTCTGATTAAGAGAGGCCACCGGTTGTATCTTAGAAACTATTTATCGTACAACTTAGGGAAAAAAATGAGAAACTCCTGGAAAATATTTTCAAGTTTCCTACTTCACCGATAGGGGCGTAGTTCAAATTAATAATACAAAAACCACATTTTTATAATAAATGCATGGTAATGGTACCATAAAATTTAAATATTCGTAATCCTCAAAACATTTTATGTAAGTTTGCTTCAATGCTTTTCTTCAATCTTGTCAAATAACGGGTAGGGGTGACTGAGAAAGCTGACTAAGTAAAACAGTCATAAGTTTTGTACCGCTTTAGGGATTTTGACAAATTTAATATCATTTGAAAGTCAATTCAATCCTTAATGAAATATTATATTATCGTTTTATTCTGGTTTTTTAACGGTCGCTAGGTGGCGTTGTTTGACCAATTCTTAACTTTTCGTCTTTTTTAGGAAATTTTTAAATGCAATGCTATACTTTTAAATTATTTACTTGAAAGAGCATGAAATTAAATAAAAAATGGCAAAAACCGCATCTCAATATCTATTTTCTAAGTGGAGATATGAGAAAAAATATGGTATACTAGACTAGAGATCGACTTTTATTCTTAACTAAATTTTAACATAATCTAGTAGGCGTCTAGATGTCATAAATTGTAGACAGCTTAAAAATAAAACGTTTATAAATCTACTAGATATTTTGATATAGCGGCGTACGTCCGCTCTGTTCTTGACAATTACCTACAATTGAATAAAATTACTTTGCATTTAAGGCTTTATGACATCTGGACGCCTACTAGATTATGTAAAACTTCCAATTTAGTTAAGAATAATAGTCGATCTCTAGTATACCATATTTTTCTCGTATCTCCACTTAGAAAATAGATATTGAGATGCGGTTTTTACCATTTTTTTATTTAATTTCATGCTCTTTCAAGGAAATAATTTAAAAGTATAGCATTGCATAATATAATATTTCATTAGGCACTGAATTGACTCTCAAATGATATTAAATTTGTCAAAATACCTAAAGCGGTACAAAACTTATGTCTGTTTTACTTAGTCAGCTTTCTCAGTCACCTTTACCAGTTATTTGACAAGATTGAAGAAAAAGCATTGAAGCAAACTTACGTAAAATGTTTTGAGGATTACGAATATTTAAATTTTATGGTACCATTACCATGCATTTATTATTAAAAAAAGTGGTTTTTGTATTATTATTGTGAACTACGCCCCCTATCGGTGGAGTAGAAAAATTGAAAAAATATTTTCCAGCAGTTTCTCATAAGCGACTTTATTATATGGATTTTTTCCCTCAGTTCTACTACAAATTGTTTCTAAGATACAGCCGGTGGCCTCTCTTAATCAGACACATGGTACAACTTCTTTGTATACTGCCTTCTCATGAGAGGGCAAATCAAACACGCACAACGGTGTAATTTTGGCGACGTTTCGTTCTCGCCTACTACCACAAAATGTCGCTAAATGACACCGTTTGATTTGCCCCTTCTATTAGAAGGCATAAATATCCAGTAATAAAAAATAGACAATCTATTTGGTATGATCGCATTACTAGAATTAGAAATTGTACTACAGGGTGTAATCGAATCTAGAAGAGACAAAAGATTAAAAAGGCAAGGTAGAAGAAATAACAAGAGATTCACAACAAAAGAGAAAAACAAATACACGTGTTGAAACAACTTGTTTTCTGCAATTGTTACAAGAATATACGAGACGAACCAAACTGAGATTATCGCGAAGAAGAAAAAAACACCCAACTCTACTTAAAAGTCAGAAGCAATTTAAGTGACAATTTTCGAACACATAGTAATTTTGGTATATGTATATTAAATTAGCGGCATTATATTATGAGTTTTCCTCCAAAAAGTTACTTATAGTCGAGTAACGTATTCCATGTACACAGTCGTGTAATATATCAATCGATAGGAGTTGCAAGCCAATTTCAAAAATGCACTTAAAAATATTTTAACATTTTGCGTTCAAAAGTTATTTCACTTTTCAAAATTTTTGAACATAAAATAAAAATAACAAAAGTCGACATTTTCAAAAAATTTTAAAAGTGAAATAAATTTTAAACCCAAAATATTTTTAAATGCATTTTTGAAATTGATTTGCAATTCCCTTTTGATTGATATATTACACGACTGTGTACAGGGTGTCCTGTTTTAGACACTTTTGCAGGGTATCTCCGTTATTATTATTATTTCTCAAAAATGGGGACACCTAGAAAAAACTAAGCACGTCACTGGATTCTGCATAAAAAATGTGTAAGATTCCGTTTTTACTTAGTCGATAACTTATCAGATACCTGAATTACAGAGGGTGTCTGAAAATGCACACTTTTCAATTTCACTCTGTATTTCAAAAACGAAGAGGGCCATAATAAATCTGTCTGCGCTATCGTTTGTTTTACAAAAGTGACACAGGTTCGCGAAACCCCAAAACTCGAACTGCAATAATAACGGAGATACCCTGCAAAGTGTCGAAAACAGGACACCCTGTACATGGAATACTTTTTGAGATATTTACGAATATATGTTTGACTTTTTACCTCAAACATGACCGTACCTAATCAAATTTAAAAATTTTTTTAAAATTTAATTCAACTTGTCTTATAAAGTACTACAACATATAATTTTATTTTTAAAATCCGTCGAAAGCCATAAAATTAAAAAAAATAACGAGCGTAGTTCTTTAGACAACTATTACTTTGTTATTTTAAATGAGACACCTAGTATATTTTTACATTGGAACATGGGAAATTTCAATCTCTTTTAAAATTTATTTATGTTTCTTATACCCATCTCTAAGGGTTTAGAAGATTTTAACGTACTTTTGATTTTATTAACTTTCTGGCGATATACTTAACGTCATTTTTTGACATTTCATTAGCATTTGAAGTAGCTATAGTAAGTCAACTATGCTCAAAAGTACTGTAAAAAACCAACGAAATGAAACAAAATTCTGTTCCTGAAAGATAGGATATGATATGGCTACAAAAATTGCTTTCTGGGGTCCAGAGTGTACGCTCAAAAACACCCCGATCGAGAACATCCACATAAGAAGGTATTTCAAAAACTGCTACAAAGATTTCGAACAACAGATGATACTGCTTACTTAAAGCAAAATAAAAAAATCCAGTGACCGGCGATGAATTAATGGTGTTAGAATCTGTCGCTGAAAATCCAAATACAAGCACAGGAATAATTGCTAGAGAAACAAACATAAGAAGGATTATTAAAAATCACAAGTTTCATTCATTCCATATCAAATATCACCCACATTTGTAGGGCAGAGATTTTCAAAATCGGCTAGATTTTTGCTTATGTACTCTTGGGCGTGTTGAAGAATAACACAATTTTTTTAATATGTACTGTTCTCCGATGAATCCAATTTTACAAACAGTGACCTAATAAACCACCATAACTTCCATTATTATGATACAGAAAATCGACAGAATCGGTGGAGTTTAAACGTGTTCGGTGGAATTGTGAATAATTTCAGTATCGGTCCTTATTTTTTCGACAGACATTTGAACAGCAGAAAGTTTTTAAGATTTTTGAGAAGAGACATTTTTAAACACTTTTCGAGAAAGTTGTTATAGACATTAGCGGGGAAATGTGGCCTCAGCTAGATGGTGCTCCATCTCATTTTCTACGGCTAGTGAAAAATAGGGATGTTTACAAAAAAAGTTGAAATATTGTGATAACGTCCAAAAAGTATAGCAAAAGTATCGGCATTTATGCAAATACCTAGAACACTTTCTCATTGAACTGACGTCAGAACCTTTATCGTGAATATAGCGTTAGGTACGTATTGCGGTTTTGCGTAACGGGCGTTCAAATAAAAATCTGGGCTGGGTAGGTATTAAAATGATACAAAGTTCAGGTTAGAATTCGATGTATCTAAGAAAGTAGGTATTCATTTTTGTCAATTTTTAAGTTGTATTTATGTCACGTTTTACCACGCGTTATTTTGCTGTTACCGTCAAAATAATTACATCAATTCAATTTCAGGGCTGTAAATCCCAGTTTTTTATTCGAACACTCGTTATTTACTATTCAAATGTATGTTTAGTTTGGAAACTAGGCAACCAACTGGTTTGGAAGTTCGCCACTAGCAAACAATCAAAGTCAAAATGACATTTTTAAAAAACCTAAACTGCGCATCCGTTGATAAAGGTTTTGACGTCATCGCTCAGGTTGCGTTTTATAGCCTCTTCAAATACATGGATTTTATTTTGCACATATTTTTTAGTAAAATATTTTTGAGGGATTTAATTATTATTAGGTGATTCTATAACGTAAACACCATGTGATTTCGTTCTAATTAGACAATAATCAACATACGGATTACCTAGACAGAAAATTTCCAAATAAGTGTATATGAAGGAGTGGTCCTTGTAACTGGCCAGCTAAATCCCTGGATCTCACTTCAATGGACTTTTTCGTATATGGGGCTATGTAATACTTATTTACATTAGAGTGTGGGAAGTAGAATTTTATGGCGCGACAGTATTGTTTGAGAAACGAGCCCGAAGGGCGAGTTGTTCCTTAGCTGGAACGCCGTAAAATCACATTACACACGAAATTTGTATAATATTTTTTAGCCGACGGTCATCATCAAAAAGTAAAAAAAACAAAATTATTTCTACTGATTTTAAGTAGGCCTGGCTGTTTAACCATTTTAACACACAACACCTAATATGTGTCAGTTCATTTGTTTAACTGATATATAGATGGCGCCATCAATATCATCATCAATAAAAAAAATGAAATGCGCCCTTATTCTGTACATTATCGTGTCCAGTATGGTGTAAAGTATTTTTTTAAATCAATTTATCGGATTTTATACTTAGTTTATTTTTAAAAAGTTCCCAAATAGCAAATAAATCAGCCACTACTTTACCGCATAGTAGCTGTACTTTAACCGCATTGTGTAATTTAAATCAAGTTTCAGACAAAGTATAGAACAACTGAAAAATTTGTTTTTACATTTCAGGAGGTCAAAATAGTTATTTACATTAGAGTGTGGAAAGTAGAGTTTACGGTGCGATAGCTTTGTTTGAGGAACGAGCCTGAACGCCATTACTTTTACCGCATAGTAATCGTACTTGCAGCATTGTAAAAATCAAGTTTCAAGACAAGTATGAACAACTGAAAAATGCGCTTTAAAGTTCAGGAGGCAAAACAAATATTGTGTACGCATACCTCAAACAACTGCTGATGACATGAAAATAAGAATACGAAATGCATTTTCATCAATCACTCCAAATATTTTTAAGGACGTTCGAAGATCATTTGACGACAGAATCAGGCTTAGTATTCAAATGGTTATCACGTCAACCAACTACTATAATTTTGTGCTTCAATGTGATCCTGTTTAAACATAATCAAGCAATTTTAATTACAAATTTTTCAACTACTTATGTGACAATCAACACCTCGATTAGATTTTGTATATCGCTAGAAAGTTAACAAAGTCTAAGGTATGTAAAAATCTTCAAAACCCTTAGAGATAGGTATAAGAAACATAAGAAAAATATGATAGTTTTTTTTGAACACCCTGTATAAAATGTACTAACGCCAAATATCGTAAATGTTACATCCATAGGTTTTAAATTCATTATTTAAATATGATTAGTTAAAGTTAACTTTGTAGCTGAAATATTAAATTTTAACGACATCGCCGTATTTTACAAAGAATCAAATTATCTCCAAAACATTGTATTCTAGGCATAAAAGTTTTTAATAAACTTGAGTTTATTTTGATGAATTGTCAAGATTTGCAATAAAATACAGGGTGTTCTTAAATTTTTTTTTAGTTTAGTATTTTTGAAATAAATTACCGTTGGGCATCTACAGACCGAAGCCTACCTTGTATATTTAGAAGATTGTTTAAAATTTTTAAATTACGTGACGTTATCGTCTATTGATAAATTTTAATTCATTGAGTACGAACCCAATCTAGCCTTGATAAAGCCCACAATAGGTTGGGCGAAACGTCGGTAATTGCAACATACTGAATTGTTTTTGTTCACTCTACCAATATATAAGACCGTTACTCAACTATAGACAACTAGAAATTTATTGTACGATACTATATTGAAAATGATTTCACTTTATGTTGACTTGACGGGTGGTCCATTAGTGCAAAGAAGGTGAATATATCGGAAAATATTAGGGTTAGAAAAAAAACTTTCGTGATGAAAGTTGTGCAAATCAATAAGCTGCACATTTAAATATAATTTCGATTATACAGGGTGTTTCATAAAAGTGCGTCATACCAAAGTTTGTTTTTTTAAATAGAACCACCCATTTTTTATTACAAATTTGGATTCCTTGGGAAATTCTTTCGAAAAAATTGAATAACTCAGTTATCCTGAAATTTATCCTACTGCGATTCTGTAGCCTTAATATGCATTACATGTGCTAACTAAAGCTTGTTGTTCATCTTTCTAACGTTGCTAAGTTTTGAGTAATCAATTATTTAAATTGAACTTCCTAAACTCATGGACAACTTGATTTTTTCAAATGGCACCACCTAATTTTTTATGTGCCGTTGAACGTGGAATTTGATAAGCATCCTAATGATAAGGTTATAGGTATCTAATACGGATTTTTGAGTAAGGTTAGATACCTACAATCTTATAAGATTCTACGTTCAACGGCACATAAAAAATGAGGTAGTGCCATTTGAAAAAATCAAGTTATCCATGAATTTAGAGAGTTCAATTTAAATAACTGATTACTCAAAACCAAGCGAGGTTGGGAAGGTGAACAACCAGCTGTAGTTAGCACATGTAATGCATATTAAAGCTGCGAAATCGCAGTTGGATAAATTCCAGGATAACTGAGTTATTTAATTTTTTACAAAAGTCAATTTTTCCGGAAAAGTAAAATAATGTGAAAACCCTCCATTTTAGACACTATGTATAATGCATAAAGTCACATTAGAATTTCCCAAGGAATCTAAATTTGTAATAAAAAATGGAGGGTTCCATTTAAAAAAACATAACTTTGTTATGTCGCACTTTTATAGAACACCCTGTATAAACGTAAATAATTTTAAAATGTGCAGCTCATTGATTTGCACAACTTTAATTGCAAAAGTTTTTATTCTAACATCAATATTTTCCGATATATCCACCTTCCTCCCACTAATGGGCCACCCTGTATAAATGTCTTTCATCTACATAAACGTTTTATGTTAGAATATAAAATTTAATGTGTTTGCATGTACTGTGTACAACTTAAATCGTAAGCACATAATAAACGGAAGTTTAAAACTTACCCATATATCCGACAGTTCCTACTCTACCCGAACAGATTCACCTTCAGGTATATCTACAGCTAAACCTAAACCGAAATTCTAACATGTCCCGCATCATCTAACAAAATATTTTCCGGTTTGCAGTCTCTGTAAACGATGCCCTATAATAAAATAAGTTGATTTACAAAATTTGTTATGGAATAAAGTTCTTACTTGTTGGTGTAAATGGTCCAAACCACACACAACTTCAGCAGCATAAAATCGGGCCCTTGTTACGTCTAGGCCGGGATCACCACCCATATTATAAATGTGAAATTTTAAATCGCCACCATTCATTATCGTGAGCACTAGACACAATGCATCTTTAGTTTCGTAAGCGTACGCAAGATTGACCACAAATCGTGAATTGATTTTTGCAATATTTGTTTTTCTATTAATACCATAGCTTCGCTTTGGCGTTTTTAATGCGTTTTTTTTCTAATTTTTTGCAAGCGTACATTTTACCAGTTGCTCTCACCTATGAGAGACAAAACGTCTATTAACAATAAGGGTTTTAGAAAAGTATGGCGACATACCTGACATGCACAAACTTCACCAAAACCCCTTTCCCTAACACACGATACATACGAAAAGTTTTATAAGTAACCGGTTGTGTTTCTAACCACTTCCACTGTAAATATCTGTGAAAATACATGGAATTTGTAAAGTCTTTAAATGGCTCTCCTGCTAAAAATGCTTTAACGGCTTGTATACAAGGAACGAATAATTCCTTGTGACCGTTTGTGAGTTTATCTCCCACAGTCAGTTCGATTCCCACTTCAGGTAAGGATAGTGTTTCCTCCCCTTCAGGACCAACCATGAAATCTTTTTTGATCGAACTGGCGAGTTCCATTCGTTGCTCGTCAGTCTCGACTTCATATCGTTCAGTTAATTCGAGAAACTTGATGCAACGGTGATAATTGGACTGTTTGGCCTCGCACCATTGTTTAAATAATAATTTACCAATGGGTTGTTTATCTATCACATATTCATATCGAACATCTAAAAATAAATATATAAACATACTGGATGGATTATAAAAGGTATTGCTTACCTATTTTGTTTATAAGTTCGATACATTGAGAAATATGAGGGAATTGAAGTATTTTTCTCCACTTCTTGCTTTTGCCCTTATTACTATCGGAGCCACCTTTAATAAATATAAGAAAAAAGAAAGTTTTGGGAGGTAGATCCGAGACGCATGATGAACTCACCCTCTCGTGCTTTGAGATAAACTGTATTTGCGACAATATTTTCTAGTTCCATTAGTTCCAGTTTGACTGTTTTTGTTACCCGGCGGTTCGGGTCGTAAACGACCCTTTTCCATTAATTATAGATAATAAATAAAAAGCGCAACAAGGGGGTTTAAAAAAACACGAGGCACGATACTTACAGTTAACAATGAACCCCTTTGCGGACACCGATCGCGGTCGGGTTCACGGACTTTGATCGAAAAAATTTTTCTTAGCACGCGAACGCGTTTATGTTCCGAACCCTTTTGTTGATGTGGCCGTGGGGTGTGTCTATAAAACTACGCAACCACCCTCTTGTGCGACACCGAAGATTTTCTCGTCGGCAAAATTCAGAGCGTCCGACGAAAACACGTCCTCCACAGAGCACTGGTTTCGGATGAATGACAGGGAAAGCAATAACGTATAGAAAAAGATAATCGCTTTTTCCTACTTCACCGGAGGAAGCGCCAACGTATACGCACGAACTTATATTATAACTAAATCTTAATCAAATCTCATTCACGAGTCGAACGCGTCTCTGTTTATTTATTTTATTATCTTATGTACACGTACGATTCACCTATTCCACTTACGTAAATTTTTTTTTATTACGACAACGACATTCGTAGGCCTCTCGAATTAATGTACATTTGAGGTTATATTACGTCACCGTCATTTACGTAATTTATAGTCGTCTTTTATTTTGATTGCCGAACGATTAGTAAAATACACGTACAACGCCAACCAATTTGTTACGATTTGGTTCGAGTACGGCACTGTCTACTTAAAATCAATAATTTTTAAGCGCTTAAATTTACGAACATACTAATTACGTAGAAAAATTTAAATAAATTCAAACTGAAATATAGTTTGTAAGCAATACGTATTAAAATTTCTATTTTTAAAATAACCTCACAAAACAGCTTTAGCTAATTTTAGTCTCACGAAAATTACAAAAAAGAATTAATATTAGGTGAAAGTATATATAGAAAAAATTCTTCAGATTTTTTCCATAGCTCACTTTCGTATTGGATGACGTCTTTGAAATTAATATGCAGTTAACTCGATAACATTAATTATTAATATTATAATAACAATGCTAGCGTAATTATTTTACTTGTGTTTAATTACCGTCATTAATGTTACGTTAATGTTTACTACTGTTTACAATACCTACTACGAAATAAAAAGTTTGTTTTTTTAACTTAAAACTAGTCCGACGGTTCAAGTAGCGGACTTTCTAGATTTATTATGTTATTTTTTTGACGCACTTCATTCGCATCTACAATCCGATTCTTCAATTCTAAGTCAGTACAATTACGTTACCTTGTTAAATAAAATTTAAGATTCACACGCTTCACAGTTTCGAAAACGTGCAACATTTTTTTTAAGGACGAGAACGCAAAACAAGTTATTATTTTGTAGGATCTTTTTCTATTTTCAATTTTACGTCTTTCAAAATAATAAATATGCATTATTCTCATGATGTGACGCATATTATAAATTATCCAAAAACATTTCAAGTTGATCTATTGTGGGATTTAAAAGAATTGAAAAAGTAAACTCGGATACATTAGTAATGCCCAGTCGAATAGGATTCGTCACATTTTAATAACATACCGATTTTGCGCACGTAACTATCTTTTCTATAATAGTTTCAAGATCTCTGGCGGTTTGCCCTTCATGCCAAAAATTTAAATCGGTTCTACGTATTCGGAAAGTATGCTTGTTTTAAAACCAGCCGCGCATCTAGATGATGGTCAACCGCCGCTAGATCCCGAAACTACTATACCATCCTTTCTGTAATATAAATCATTCATGAAGATGTTGTCTTAACTAATGCGACAAAAAATTCTTTAGTTCTGAGTTCTTCACGAACTCTAATTTCAAATATAGAATATATAAAAAAAAAAAGAAAAAAAGATGCACGTTTGATAAATTGGTAAACAGCGTGATGATGTGCAGGGTGACCAACATTTGGTGCTTTATTCGGGTGACTAGCTGGTCCAACACAACATGCATTGTCCTACCTTCTCATTGTGTTCGAAAGTTTGGTCTTTTCACCGAATTGTCGTGTGCATAACGCTGATCGACTTGTTCTGCTGAATCGCCCATAAAATAAATTTTTCAAAAACTTGTAGCCACTTTCCGTAGTTGGCAATACAGAACCTGTTCGATGATATTTTTGACCATGAATATTCAAGGTTATATAAATGTAAGAAAGGTAATTTTATATTAAAGTGTTGGTACGCTATGTGGCTGTGACTGGCAAAATTAAAATTCAGCTAATTTATATTTAGCGGAACTCAACGCCATTGGACGTGACGTCAAAGTCATATCGTCGTTGATACTGCAATAGTTCGTATGTCAAAAAATGCGGTTTTTAGTTTATTACGCTAAAGTAATCTAGATGATATGGCATATGTAACAATAGCAAATAATTGGATATCTCAATTAGTTGTATGTCATACGTAGTTGTTCGTGGCGCGTAGAAAACAGTTATTATAATTCAAATTTTGTGTAGTTTGGAACTGCGAAGATAAGTATATATCCGTTACATGTAAATATGGTTATGAAACGTTTCTTTACATTGCGTTTTAGTTAGAAATACTTAATTAGAACAGTGATTCAATGTTTCTAACCTCAAGCACGAGAAGAGAAAAATTAAGACAAAGAATCTGCAACCTCCTCTGGCGATGAAAACATCTGCGTTTATACCGTAGATCTCCAAGCGGTTTTGTTGTGCCACGTTCACAGGCATCATCAATTTACTTCAAAACCAAGTTAAAGGTTCACAACCTGACATCCTACAATTTAAATGATAAAGATGTGTCTTGCTTTTTATTGTATGAGGCCAATGGAGGTTTAGAAAGCGATATTTTTGCTTCAGTTATGATGAAGTTCCTTTTAGGTGAAATCGAGAAGCATAAACTTTCAAAAATTGTAATATGGAGCGACGGCTGTTGTTATCAAAATCGAAATAGTAAGTTATCAAATTGTCTCTTCGAGTTTTCTATAGAGAAAAATATAACGATAGAACAAAAATATTTGGAAGTGGGTCATACCCAGATCGAGGTTGACTCCATTCATGGCACTATAGAAAGGAAGTTAGGACAAAAACGGAACGTTTTTATTCCTGCTGAATATACATATTATTAGTTCAGCCAGAGAAAAGCCATTACCATACATTGACATATCAAGATTTCTTTAAATATGACTCAACAATTTATACCAGTATTCGACCTGGCTCCAAAATTAGAGATCCGTATGTTACTGACATTTGTGCACTACAGTACTTGCAAGAAGGCATTATTCGGTGCAAACTGAACTTTACAGATATGTGGACTGATATATCCAGATGTCCCTCACGGAAATCTTACCCTGCCGAACATCCACCGTTATATAATTCACCATGTGCCTTTGAGTTGTCAAAATTTTTGCACTTGCAAGAACTCAAATTGTTAATGCCTGCAGACTATCACCCCTTTTTATGACACTTTAATCCATCTAAATTGTACTTCATTTAAAGAATGTGTTCATTTGCGTTCAGCTTCAAACACAAAAAATAATCGATGTTAGTGATTACACTGATTACTTTCTTCAACCATGCTTGGCTATAGTTTTTGTTTTTAAGAGATTTTAGTTAGTTTTTTTAAAGGTTTTAATTAGTCACTATATGTACTAACTAATTTAATAAAAGAAAAAAAACAATTTAAGTGTTTTTCATTAAAACATGAAATGACAAAATATCTTATATCAGATGAAATTAATTAATTTTTGGAATCAATATGTCGTATGTAAACATAACTCAGCAATACAATAACTGCTCGTAACAATATTTGATTTTTTTACCTCCTGAAAACTTGTTGATTTTGACATACGACCTATGGCAGTATCAACGACGATATGTAGAAAGATGCACGCTAGATTTTTTTCTCTAATTCAGTATTCATATTCATATGCTCTTAATTGACTATTCTTTGACGTTTTGTATGTAACGACTACTGGCAGTTGTTTTCTCAATTTCTGACAATCAAAGACATAAGGAACTACATCTAGCTTAAAGAGAATGTTTCCTCCTATCATTATTCTGTATCTAACTAGATTAACTGTTAATGAAAAGAACTTACACAAAAATGATTAGAGCAGAAAAACATAGATCTTAACTTTGGCATATACTATGTTCTTACTGCCTTAAACCACCTAGATTTGCGTTCATAATATTGTGATACAAAAACAAAGATTTTATTTGGTGTACGTACGCTTATGTTAAAACAACTAACAATTTTTTGAGTTTCTTTAACAAAAGTTCCAAATAATAAATGTAGACTTTTACAGCCGGTGGTTTAGAACTCGTTTTAAGTTTTTGGCTGATGTTTTATCTGGATCTACTACATTATTTACACCCCTGGTATGATTGCCCCCACATACACCGAACCACACAAGCATCGTATGCGGTAAACTCCAGCCGATGGTAATAACGGTCAAATATCCTTCATTAAACGTAATTGATTTTGGCTTGTAAGCAGTATCCAGTATCTTTTGAGTACTCTGCTTATACGATCCGTAACGTTTTTCACTTAACGTAGAAATGCAGTGCCAGATTTTTGAATTCATGCAAGATTATTGGTAGGTACTCTGTTTCTTCGAATGTATCGCTCTACTAATTATATGTTTGCTATAATTCAGATGCTTCAATTCTCGTGGAAGTGAGTTGGGTTCACATATTCGGTTAGCTCGATGAAGTAATGTTTTCAATCAGCTTTCTTATGTCTTAGATAATGGTTAGGTTCTTGATACAGGTAACGATCGGTGTCCGTATGTGTTGGTTTCTTGTATAATGGCTGACCTAATGTTCCATTTATCTTTATATGTATTAGTACATCTAGGATTCTCGTAAATGGTGAATTGTATTTGTGGATGGCTGTTCAGATACGTAACGAAAACCTGTAGTGCGACTCCCCATGGCTCTATACCATAACCAGCGCTTTGGTTTTAGACTTTTAGAGAAGAACTTTTTATGTAAGTTTCCACAAAATGTTCCACATAGAAATTGGCTATTACTGGACTTAATGGGCTGCCCATTGCAACACTATCTATTTGTTCATAATACCACGTAATGAAAAAATGTAGTTCCGTAATTGTATCTTTGATGAGTTTAATTGTCTCTTCTAAAGGTATCATGGTGAACAGTAAAACTACATCAAAACTTACTAGTTGGTTCTCGGGCTGCAGTTTAGTTTTTGGACAAAATCTGACAAATCCTAAATGTACTACAAGCTTGTTTTGTCAATATGCTGTTGTAACGGTCGTGTTAGATGTTTAGCAACTCGTACGTAGATGATATAATGGCACTCACTACAAATCTGGTGTTCCTGTTTTATGTATTTTAACGAGACTATACACGGTGTTAATTAAGTATGCACCTTAAATTAAACAGACGATTTTTTGAATAATTTTAAGATAAAAAGTTCATATAAACGTAGGTCCGTTTCCGATTTTTTTCTGAAATACAGGGTGTTAAAGTTTTTTTAAAAAAATCGATATTTAGTAATAATTCAGAAACACATTAACACCGAACCACCAGTGCTCCAGTACTGCTAATATAAACTTGATCAGTCAAAACTGTAAGACTTGAATTTATACTTCGCACAACTGTCTCTCAATTTGACAACCAATAATATTGATGGTATCTTCTTTGATATTTTCAATTACATAATTTCTGGTCTAGGTTTGTTAAAACTACCATAATTGTGCAAATTTCCTTTTAACCGTTGGAAGATAAAGTTGTCAGGCTACCTTTTTTCGGATATTACCTAAAATATAATTTACTAACTAATGTTTTTATATAAAACAATTCAGCTTTATGCAATAACTCAAAGTTTAAAACTATTTAAAATAAAACTGACTACGGCACTGAATTCACATTAAAAACGTATCTAAAGAATGTACCTAAAAATTATTTCCTTTGATTTTTACAAATATACTAGATATAGTCATATAACTCTAAAATAAAAGATGGCATTGAATTTTTTATTTTAATATTATATTGTTTTAAAAAAAGAGATCACTGATGATTCATTTTCATATATATGCGCAGTATCACAGTGCAGAGATATAGCGGTAGGAATGGGAACATTATACAGAGAGAGCACGGAAAAAATTCTGGACATGGACATTAGATTTAGATAAAAAGACGCCCGAATATTCAATGTGATTGATCTCGCCCTAATCAATAGACATATGAGAAGAGTTATTAAGATCGGGATTTTGAAACTTTTCAGATGGTAGGGTTCCATCAATGGGTTCTGGTTATAACTGAAACAGGCCGCTATTTTGTTATTTTAAATGGAACTATATTTTTTCCAATGTTATTGGAGTATTTGCATAATTTGCCACATTTTTGACTTAGTTATGTTCCCTTAGTTGCCAGTGTTGCAAAAAAATTATAACTTCTAAACTACTATATAAACAAAACACTCAATAATAATTAAATTGAATGGTTGCAAATTTACGTAACTTCATTAGAAATGCCACTATAAATTTGAAAAATCAAGAAAATAAATAACTTTTTTTAAATGGGACCTTTCTACTCTCTTTAGAAATATTGATTGAGAATTAAATTTGGAAGACATTTTTCGATTGATCCATATATGCCTATCATTTACCGTTTTTGAATAAAACGGATCTGAATTATTGAATCATTTTTATTAAGAATCGGCTATAAAGAATCGCAGGAAAATATTTTCAAGTTTTAAAAATGACCACCAGAGAGCGTAACTGCCATCTTAAATTTTTAAATTGTATTTTTTATAAATTTCGCATAATAAATAAAATTTTTCTTTTACATTTGTAAAAAGAACCAGTTTATCTATCATTTTTGTAAAAACAAAAGTTCAGTTATTTCAAAAACAAAGATGGCGGGAGGTGTTCAATTGTTTTTGCAATAACCTGCTTTAACTTCTTAACGGTTTGACCGATTTTAACAACTTTGGTATCGTTGAAAAGAGCATTCCTTATGCAATAAGAATCATCCAAAATATAATTAATTTAGTTGAATCCTTCTCCGCCAGGGGGCAAGTTTTGACACCATGACCCAAATTAATAAAAAAATCAAAAAAATCAAATGGAATGATATGACTTTTTCTTTATGATAAAGTAGCCAAATAAAATCCAAATAGGCCAGTAAAAACCATTTTTCAAAATCTCGTTCCTAACCTCAAATATTGGGAAAATGAGAATAATGGATGTTGGAAGATCGAGGACCGCGGGGTAAATTTTCTAAAACTATTAAATATTTAGCACAATATTAATAAGATGTTAAAGAGACAATTGTGATTCTAATAGAATTCACGTAGGTATCATTTAAAAAAATTTGTTAAAATCGGTCAAACCGTTAAGAAGTTAAAGCAGGTTATTGCAAAAACAATTGAACACCCCCCGCCATCTTTGTTTTTGAAATAACTGAACTTTGGTTTTTACAAAAATGATAGATAAACTGATTCTCTTTACAAATGTAAAAAACATTTTTTGTTTATTATGCGAATTTTTGAAAATGCAATTTAAAAATTTAAGATGGCAGTTACGCCCTTAGTGGTCATTTTTAAAACTTGAAAATATTTTCCTGCGTTTCTTCATGGCTGATTTAGCTAATATTTTATTTACACCAAAGTCATACGACGAGCGGTTCCCGAAATATGGCCTAGGAACAGTCTTATTGGGTCACCCGGTACACAGTGTAACCCAAATTGAGTTGAATCGTATGGTTATTAATAATGATACAATTTTGGTTAAATAGGCAATGATGTACAGTTTATTATGATAATTCAGATTCTACTTAAAAACTTATATACTTTATCTTCAAGCGGTCGAAAATGTTGACTTTATGTATCTCTATAGAAACCGTTGAAGTGGCTGTTTTTGTTCTAGTCGTAGTTGAAATACTTCAAATCCTAGAAGTTGAAATATCCATGGTCTGCTTGACCAAGTCAGAATATACGTTCATTGAAAGCATTTATAGAATTTAAAATCACGATTTATTTATCAGTATTTACACTTACTATTTAATAATTGAATTATCTAATAAAAATGACTCAAAAAAAAGCGAAATAACAAAATTATTAAGCAATATTACTAAACGGCTACCCATGCGGTGTTTAACACGATCCGCCAATGATCATGTGCACGACATTCAGATTTCCCAACTGTCATTGTCAAAACGAAACGCAACGCATGTAGCAAGACCAAAGCGTCGTATGTACAAAGATTCAACTCATTATTGTCCCGCTTGAAGATGAAATAGTATATATCATTCAGAGTAGAAGTAAGTCTCATCCGTCAATCCTCTGGGCTCACCACAAAAAGACCTATTTCTACTCTTTATGATATAAGCTACTATAAGCTTAATAACAATTTAAAATATAGTAACTAAACACAAACGAAAAATTAGCAACTGATGTCTCCAAACGAAGCTTCCTCTTATATCTATAGTGTAAGTTATGAAACAAAAGTTTCTTGTTAAATAAGTATTGGTAGGATCGAAAGAGAATATGTTGGTTATGCGGGGAGGGGCGAGAGAACTTAGAGCACATGATGAGGAGATGTGAAAAATTAAGGAAGGAAGAAGAAGAGAGGAGAAAGATTTTGCATAAAAGTGGTGAGGTAATAAAGTGAATGGAAGAGGTGATAAAATAAACAATCCTCGACTGTAAAGTTAAAATAAAATAGCTTAAGGTCGTTAGGAAAAACACATCACCTTCGACAGGATTGATAAATAAAAGAAATAATAAGGGTCGCAAGTTAGAACCCTGCGGCACCCCAGACGTGATGATGTGTTCAGAATTAAAGTCGTTAAATGATACAAATTCAACTCGATTCTGTAAATAGAAAGCAAACAATGCGAATAATAGAGTATTTTATGAACCCATGTTGATTCACAGAAATATAATGCTTAAAAAGAAGA
The DNA here is from genome assembly GCA_030710515.1 of Abscondita cerata. NCBI lineage: Eukaryota > Metazoa > Arthropoda > Insecta > Coleoptera > Lampyridae > Abscondita > Abscondita cerata. Next base: position 140,744 of record JALBCR010004772.1, on the reverse strand, counting down.
TGGATGCAATTTTACATTACCATTTTACCATTTCAAAAATTTTAGAGAATTTGCTTATTCAGTGTGTATTAAGATACAATAAATGGCTCACTAAATTTAAGAACAAGGCAGATGCACTCTATTTTCCAAGTTTACTTCGAGATGAGTGAACAACAGGTACACCCAAATGTTGGGCAACGAAGTATCATTAAATTTCTGACTAAGGAACCTCATAGTCGGCGTCTTCGCAATAGTTTAACCCCATACAGCAAACATAACGACCGAAAACTAGAGACAATGCTTTGGACAACTTTGGAACACCATTCGTATAGATCAGATTTATCTCCATGTGACTATTACATGTTTGGACCCTTGAAAGAGTCTCTAGAAGGGCAATGATTTAAAAACGAATAGAAAAATAATAGATATTGTACTCCCATGTTTCTATCTCTTTTCAATAAATTAAAAAAAATAAATTCCGGTTTATATTTGATTTGGCCTGGTAAGCACTGTAAATACTGGTGATTCAGCTAACCCGTTCATTAGAAGTTTATGGACTTCCCGTTGAAATATTTGTTTAAAAATTTGGAATAGGGGATTACTCGAAAAGTTCTATTTAATTAAAATATTTCAGCTCTTCTGTGTTGTGTAACCGGAAGTGGCTACCAACTTTCTTATTTTAAATGGAATAATATATATTTGGATTCTACGCTAAAATCTGAGTTACTTTCATGTAGCATAACCTATATGAAAAATCAATAGTTTTTGAGATATTCTTATTTTTTGAGAAAAATTGGTTTTGTAGTATTGTTTTCAAACGCTTGTCAATGATTGAAAAAGAAAGTTATAGTAACAAAATTTGGGCTATACTTAGGAGGACTGTTAAGTTTTTAAATGATGTGTAATTTGACATCTCATTATTTACAGGGTGTTCAAAATGTTTGGCTAAATCCGACTAACTTCAACTGCCCAAAAGTCAATTTTTTTTAATTTAACACCCTGTATCTTGTTGCTCTATGTGATGGAGAATTAAGTGGTCTTTCAATCTTCATAAGGATTCCCTCTACCTATCTGTTACCATTTTCCTGCTATCGATGTATTTACATTCGACACACAATATTTCTGTATTTTATTAAATAATTTCTGACTTGGCTTGTGGAAATTAAAACAATGTGCCTTATTTATCAAATTTGTAAACGTCGACGTGACACATTATACACGATATAGAAATCCACCTAGAATATTCGAATGAAGACATACTAAATTTATTTTTTATTCATGGAGAATGTTATAAGATTATTGAAAGAACTTGCCGTTTGCTTAAAGAGAGTAATCTACATTTATGGTCTCTAAATAAAATTACATTGCAAAAAATAGAAGTAAATTAATTTAATTATTGATTTAGCAACTGTTAGGTATGCCGTCCGTGGTTTTCTAAGCACAATAAAACTCTTCTGTTAACTTCAGCTATTGTGGATTTTTGAACCATTTGCACATCTACTTCAGCGAAGGCAGTTCGAACCCGATGTAATAAGTCATCTCTGTTATGGACTGGCCTTGAATATGTCTTGAAAGTTACCTTCGCGCACCATCCGAGGATTTTGTTCTGCCCAATAATGCCAATTTTCCTATTAATGATTCCTTCTCTACTAAATTTTGACTCATCGGTCCAAATAATTTTTTCAAAAATTTGGGTCTTCCTGCGTTTTCAATAAAATGCTTTCACAAAATGCTACACGACGTATTTCGTCACCTGGGCGGAAAGCTTGTAGTTTTATAATAGAAAAAGCATGCATTTTATGTTGTGCCAAAATTCTCTGTATCGACGAGTGTAACCGGAAGTGCTAGAAGAGCTGAAATATTTTAATTAAATAGATCTTTTTAAGCAATCCCCTATTCCAAATTTTTAAACAAATATTTCAACGGGAAGTCCATAAACTTCTAATGAACGGGTTAGCTGAATCACCCGGTATAATATTAAAAAAATAGGCATTTTTTTCAAAACAGACGTTTTTTACGCTTTAATTTATTGATTGTCCAATGGTAGATTACAAGAGTTATTGATTAAGCAAAATTTAGATACAATAGGGTTGTATACAGGAGAAAAGTAATTACCAAAATCATTCACAATGTTATATGGTGAAAAATATTCCTGGTCATTAATTCTAATCCTGACTATCTATTAAAACTTTTTAACTTAAAATTTATTCGAATCGGTTGAAATTGTCTGTTCAACGTTTTTGACATAAGTAGGGTAGAAATGTAAAATTTTTCCGTTTTAGTAGTTTTTCATGTTGAGATCAATTTATAACTCCGAATCATAGATATAATTTCTCTAGCTTTTAGAGTATTTTCGTTTTTCTGATGGAACCGCGGGACAAAAATGACAAATAAGTTGGGTACAATATTCTAATTGATCACCGTTAATATTATAAGAATATTTAACAATTCACATTCCACAATTTTTAGATTGTTTCAGCATACAGAAAATTTTGAGCCTACATCATCATTAAGAAATATCATAAACAGTAACGGGTCCAGAATTGGTCGTTGTGGTACACCACTACCTACAATAATTTCAGTCGATTTGTATCCTCAAAATTCTACATTTTATGACCCTCTTGTAATTATAATCTCAATAACATCAACCGATATCATACATCGGGTTTTGAAAACAATATGCAACAATTTACCCTGTCTGTGTACATAAAGTCAACTGCAATTTTATACTGTTGATATGTCCTTAACAAAACCATGTTGTTCGGAAGTAATATAACTTATTACATATGAATAAAAAAAAATAAGATTGGTCTAAAATTCTTTATGTATCACCGGGTTTAAATATTGGTACAATTTTAGACACTTTTCGTACTGCTTATAACAATAATAATAATAAACAACTTACAGTGTTAATTACAAATAAAAGCTGGAGGTTTGAGCCTCTTCGCAGCCATTTAAATAACAAAAGTGTAGAAGATTAAATATAAAATAAAAGATTTTAATTTATGCGTTGATTGAGAACCTGAAATACATAAGCTTTACGGTGTGTTCCATTGAAAAAATAAAAAGCTTCGTTTCTCCAAAACGAATAATTTAAAAAAAAAATGACGAAACACGATAACCTTTTTAATATAAATGTGTATACAGGGCCGCTCAAAGATTAGACATCCACCATTATTTCAAATAGAAATATTGAATTCTAAGTATGTTTCATATAGTAACTAAATTCAACAGTTATTGAAAAAAACAGTGCCAAAAAATGTGTTAGTTGTAAGAATTGAGCTTCCACAGCCGGAGTTATTCTTAATGTAAAAACGTCTTCAGGGATTGGACTGTGTCGAAATGGTAACCGTAGTTTGATAATATCATTTCGACAACGTCATTTTTTTCTTTTTCCTTTCTAAAAAGTTAATGTTGAAAAGCAAATTATATACATGTTTCTATAAATGACATATAATTTAGTGTAAAAGAATGCATTGTAGATAAGTATAAACAATGATTAGTTTCATGCACAGTAGATAAGTATCTACCATAGACTTCAGTTCCTTTTGTTCACCTATTGTATAAAACACCTAACTAAGATGTTTGATGATGTTAATTAATATGCATACTTATTCTATTTACATTATAGTCAAATACAATCTAAATATTTACAACTTTCTATCTGTATAAATAGTTATCATCGATTAATTTGCATGTTTACATATATTGTATTATATATTATATCACAATAATTGCCAAATTGTATACACATTAATCATTGTTACTTATATTTAAAGAAAACTTACTTTGTTCTATTAGCCAGATAGTAATAGTTTGTAAAAATATTCACTTATACCATTGTTCATATAATAGCAGTATTAGCCGTATCATAAATCATAAGAAGGTCACTTACATTAAATAAAAATAATGCTGTTTCTAATAATCTACCTTGTGACACTCCCTTACAGTTTCATACATTTAAATGTTATTGGTTTTTACTATTTGCCTTCCATCAGAGAAATAACTACTTCACTTTATTAATTAGCTTCAATTTAAACCGTAAATGCAGTTAATATTGCATCAAACAGTACGTACGTTACTTACATTAAATCAATACTAATTTTATTAAACTAGCAACAATATTGAAAGGTCAGTGTATAAACATATGTTTAAGGTTTTTCGTACCTTAGTAAGTTATAAATTTCATTTAAATTTGTTAGAAGGTTAAAGTTTAAGGTATGTCGCTACAGTATGCACAGCGTCAGAAAATGTTTAGTTTACACAATTGTAATGTATTTGCCATTATTGATTATATTTAAGAAATAAAAACGCTCTGGTTTAAAAAGAATTTTTTTTGAATTATAGGTACCTACTATTGAAGTGCCAGTTTGGAAATTTCTTTTTACTGATTTTATTATCTATTCAAATTTAACTTAATATAGAAATATGCATTTTGTAAATGAAAACTATTAAACTTTATCTAGTATTTAATATAGTCTCTAGCCATTATCGTACACAAATTATAATGATAATGTCAATCAGGTATGTTTTGTTTGTTCATTCCATACTCTTAGGCGTAATGGCATATTGTTAACCTGTACGGTAAGCCTTTACAATTATATTTACAAAGTTAAACTTTGAATTTAAATTGAACTAAATTTTTTCAGTCGTTCTAAACCAATAAGCGTTACGCAGCTTTCAAGATGGATGCGCTCAGTCAAGTGACCATTGTTTACCATGCTATTTATTTACGAAGTTATACTTCGTTTCTTAAAAAGTGAGACCGACCCATAAGTATGTTACCTTCATTTTCTAAAATTCTTGAAAAAGTCATATGCAGACAAGTTTACGAATATATTTACTCAAACAATATTATTAAGGATTCACAATTTGGATATCGTAAGGGATTTAGTACAATTACTTTGCTTTTAGACTTGACAGATAATATTCTTAGATCACTTGATGAAGGCCTTGCAACTGTTGCTACCTTATTAGATTTTTTAAAGGCATTTGACCCACTCGAACACATGCTTTTATGTGGTAAACTAGAATACTTCGGATTTGATGAAACTTGCATTAGGTTTTTTAAATCTTATCTAGGTAACCGATTCAGAAAGTTGTGATTGATAATGTCTCTTCTACCGTCGAGTTTGTGACATCAGGTGTACTCCAAGGATCTGTTTTGGGACCTATGCTATTTTTAATTTATATCTCAGATATTACTAACACCATAGGTAATGTCAATATTCATTCTTTTGCTGATGATACACAGTTTTATTACTCATTTGATCCTAAATTAATTGACGTAGTGTCTGACGCAAGTGTCACAATCTTAAATTAAACACCTCAAGATGCAATACCTTGCTTTTTACCCCACATCTAGTTGATAATTCGTTGCCTAATATGAAACTAAATCGCAATATGTTGACCATAAGATTACGGAAACTTTTTGCGAGAGTTTAGTACTTTCTTTATTAAACTATGGACTTATTATATTCCATCCTTGTCTCGACTATATTACTAAACTAAGGTTGCAAAGAATTCAAAATTGGTGTAGATTTATATTTGGCTTACAAAAATATGATCAAGTTTCACTAAAAACATAAAAATTGGTTTGGTTTAAAATCCATAATTTATTTAAATTTCACCGTCCTTCTTTGGTTTTTCGGATTAAGGTCTACCTCAGCTCCCTCTTATTTAAAAAATAAATTATTACCTTAAATTTTTTTGTTAAGAAAATTATCCAGCATAGTATGTTGTGTTTGAATTGTGCCAGACACCAATACGTGAATTTTTAATTTAACATAGTAAATGCCTATGTCAACTTTTTCAAGTTACGCACGGTATGGTTAGTAATTAAAATTCTCTGATTTTCTGAAAACATAGCGTATATCTTCCATTTATCGTTTTTCGTTTAAAATGTATGTAGATTTTTTCGAATATTTTTGAAGTCTGTGTTTAGACGCTTGTAAAATCTGAAAGAAATTCAAAGAGAAAATTTGGATGTATTACATCTTACAGGGTTAATATCAGAAACGGTTGAATTCATTCGAAAAGCCAATTTATTTTCAAGGAAACAGTATTTTAAACTTTACATTATTTATTGTTTGCCGTCCATTTGTTTAATGTTTGGGATAATAATTGTTGTTCCAGGATTTTCTTGATAACTTTTTACTTACCACAGTATAATAAACATACAGCGCTGCGACTCTCAGCTGATAATAATACCTTAGCTATTGAAACGTGTTTTATGTGCAGTTTTCGGTATTTTCTTATATTACCGATAGACTTTATAGAAAATATTGTTCCATTCATTTGAATAATAAATTCATTTATAATAACCCACCTTATTTTTTTAATGGATGTCATAAATAGTGTTATTAATCAGAGGAAAACCACATTTGCTTAAAAGTCATACTGCAATAAAAGTTAACAACTGGAATAATTTTCATTATATAAATTGCTATGGTCACCGATAAAATAATACACTGCATTTATAACACATTATAGCCCAGAGATCTAAAAACACTGTATAATAGAAATAAATGCAGGAGTTTTTATATTCTGTAGGATAATAGATTTGAGTCTCCTGAACCATAGTTAATATTTTTTATTTTTGCAGCTAAAGCCACTACATTGAAAAAACATCAAAAAATTGCACTTTTTAGAGTATTTTCAAAATAACGCATGGCGCATCCTACTATAAAAATAGTTATTTTCAAAAATAAACCTAACTAAAACTTTTGTGTACAATGTATACTTTCGAAGGTAGAGCGCGGTAAAAAGCAAGCTTGAATTACATTTCATAATTTTGAACGAACTACATCATTCATTTATTTATGTACATTTGTTGCTACTTGAAGAAGGTGTATGAATTTGTATTGTTAAAATAATTTTTTTTAAAGTCAGATTCATAATTGGAAATTGACTTCTGATTAATCCTTTTGAATGCTGGTTTGTTTAACTTTCTTTGGAGTCTTTTTACTGCTGAATCTTACATCCCAACTGTCTGCGCTTGTAAATAGTGTGGTCGAGACAAGTTCTGACTTGCAGAACGTTATCGCAAAAAGTTATGTTGCGGCATTGTCGCGGTTTACATTTCTTGCAAGAACAATTCCAAATCATGTAGAAAATTAAAAATGTATAATATTTTTTTAATTATAATTGAGCCACAATAAACCTCTGGAAGAACCGCATGCGGCTCGCGAGCCGCTATTTGGCCACCGTACGTATTATCAAGTTCAACATTGCTGTGAAAATATAAATAATCCTGTGGAATGAGAATGCAAAACCAAAATATTGGCTTTACGCCGATTCCTACAGCTTAGAAACCAGCACCGGATGTGCTACTGAAAATGATTTTCTGCAAATGTAAAAAAGGATGTCGGTCGCTTTGCAGTGGCCAAAAATGCAGTGACGAAGGTTCGAGGATTAGACAATCCATTTCTCCATTCTCATCTACGTCTCATAATATTCTGATATTATTTATCTAATGCATAGTATCATCATGCGAAACACGCAAAACCAAAACATCGACATGTGACGAAGGTGGGGACTTTGAGGATTCATTTAGTGAATTACATGGACGCAATAACACATCATATGGAACTGTCTACATTTCATATTGCAATTACCCCAATACGGTGCTACTTTGAGTATGTGTACGTCAATATTTTCAACTCGAACAGTAGCATTATAATCGCAAATACATTCAAAATAAAGTACACAAATATTTTACATTCAATGAATGTAATGATATTAAATATCAAGTCAACAAGAGCGACAAAATACATGTTTCATTTTTACTTACTTTTTATCGTTAGCACCGACGAGTTGGAAAGACAGTCGCTGTCAAGCACAATCGCGCTGTTGCTAGCCTACTATTCAACCTACTTAAGACTGAATATGGCGCACCAGGACTACCAACCGATAAAATGTTATTAGCACTGTATCTATTTACCCCAAATTACACTTATCCCACGGGACCCTACTATTTTTGTTAATTTGTTATTTGCACTTAAATTGCTACAATTTTTTATATTGTCTTGTAATTGGCATTGCTGTAAGACAATAATTATTATATGATGGACCGTTTCCAAGCGCCAGTTACGACAATAACGAAGAAAACAGTAAGATAAACAAATAGTAATCAAACTAATGGAAAAACAGACAATCAGAATAGAGGATACAAAATATTACTTAACTGTGTTACCTGTTATTTGGCTAATAAAATTCCAAAGTTCTTGTTCCTAATGTCACATGGAGTTTCATTGAAATCAGTTGTGTGCATGTCCAAATGCGGTGCATTAATTGTAGAACTACAAGATTTTCTGATTATTTTTGGATTATCTTATTTGCTCCTGGTTGTTCTTTGAGTATTTATTTTATTTATTTATTCGGTACATTTTAAATATTGTATTGTGATGTAAGTGTTATGTATGGTGCCCCAGAAGATCAGTATAAACCTGTAGAGTGTGGTGACGAAACCGTGGATTGGTTCGTCTTGGCAAAGCATTTGCTTCAAAGTTTAGGAAAACCACTAAAACCTAAACATGCCAACCCTTACCTACCTTAGTATTTATATGTAATAATATTCATTAAGTGTATAAAACGTATAGAAGGTAAATAAGAACATAAAATATAACAGCACAACCATTGTATTATGGATGACAAGCACCAGCTTAGAATATAAAAATATGGTTAAAGAAATAGCAAACAAAATAACGGAAATGAATTTCATGAACAAATCAAATAAACCATAATAGAGCTTCGACCATTATTTGAGTTTACCCCAATTGGTGCTTACACAAATATAGGTAATAGGATAATTACTAGTAAGCATTTTCTTATAGGAACCTAGTTATTATAGTTATTCCTGTAATTTAAATAATTGATTATTGATGTATGTCATACTAAAAAATATATTTAGTCAAATAGTTCAATTCTCATTTTCAATATAAAAACTTAACAATTAGGGTAGATTGTGTTTTGAACTAGAACTTTAGCCACAACTACATAATGACATTTTTGTCTTGTAAAATTTTAAAATTTTTTATTTGATGGAAAAATTTAAAGTTTGAAAAAATCGCAAAAAAGCGAAAGCTATTGAATATTTCTTTCGAACCGGTGTGATAAAAATGCCAAATTAAAAACGTTTTATTTTATACATGTCATTCGGTGGATGTGGCTCAAGTCCAGCTTGACACTTCACTTTCATAACCCTCGCATAATTATTTGATCTCGGTTTTTATTATGCATGGTAAGCATATACGCATTTTGTGGCATTAAGTCCACTAACACTAAATGTTATTAAAAGAGTGACCAAAAAACTATATAACCTGAGAAGATTAATTAAATGAGACCAAATAATTAATATAGTTTTGAAAGTTGGTACAGTTATATCTTAAGGTAATATAATATATAATATAATAAATATAATAAAAGCCTCCGAGGGTGGGACACAAGCGGCGTTGGGGGAAGGGGGGAAAGATCTATTTTCAAGTTTTTGGTTGTGACTCGAAAACTATTTATAATATCACTTTAGTGACTTCTACAATAATTATCTACACTAAATTTTCTATAAATTATGTCTAAACATTTTGATGTACGATCAATACTTTAGAAGATGAAGAGTATTAAAGGTTATAAAAATAAGAAACAAAACCGTTATACCAATTTTAATTCTTAAAAATTATTAAAAAAAAATTGCACGACTTATCAATCAAATTGTGTTTCATCTTCATCATCTTTATCATCAAAATCGATGGGGGCTGCGTTAGTACAAGCTCCTAGGCAGCCGTTACAGATAAGACTACACTTAATGCCCGCTTTTCCGGAACCGCATTTTCCAGAGCATCCACTTTTACATAGGCAAAATATTGAATTTAACAACGTGTCAGGAGCCGAAGGATCTAAGGTCGTGATTGGTTCTAAGTTTCCATCGACTCCTCGCTTCCAACCCCATATTTCAGGAGGCAGTTGGTTCCCAAGCCACTCCTTTACTTGATGGAATACTCTGTAAGCGTGATATTTCACTGACCCTTTGGTAGGGGGAAGGGAAGAAAGATCCGGTTTGGACTTGGTATAAGATTTCAAAAACTGTGAATCGATATCTATTAAGTTCAGTTTGAATACAGGACGCTCGGTATACTTCAAGAAACATTTTTTCTCCGGCTTCTGCTATAATATCCGGAGTTGACGTTGGGTCATAAAATACAGTTGCTATTTCCTTTAGTAATGACTTTTGTATCACACCTCGCTGAAACTATGCAGAAAGAGAATAGAACAACAAAATGAATGTTCCTGTAGTTCTTGGGAGGAAAATATTTTGGTGTCCACTTTCCCTCTTCCCGGTTTGACAAAAAATATTTCTTTTTTGAAGGAGTAAGAGTCATTAGAAGGACTACAAGATCTACAGCTTTGTCAATTGCAGTGCGAATGATTGTGCAGTCAGCTGTTCGTGTTTCTATATTTGCAGCATGCATTTTTTCTGTCAAAAGTTTAATCAGCTGGATCTTGTTTTTTATTTGATAGAAAATGCTCTTGCTGACAGTGACCTTCATCGAGAGATTTATGTTTATATCAACAGACAATTTCACCGCCCTCCTTCTTTGTTCAGATGTTTTAGTACTGTTTCTTACGTCATCGCATCCATCAGACACGACTGTAGAATGTGGCCGGTAATTATATTTTACAAATATCTGAGTAAGAGGAGCCCAATTGCCACTTGGTACGGTGCAAAAGAAAGCCTGAATCAATAACCGTCTCACTAGTTTTCAAATTTTCATAAAATAAAGCCGCTTTTTTTGGTTTCCTCATTAAGTCACCATTGAATAAAGCCAATGAATAGGGAGATAATTTGTACTCCAAATATGATGCTAAATTTTTATCAGCAATGGATCATCGACTACCGTCTCATCATTGATCTTGACTGCACTGTGCATGGCTCCCAATAATAAAACTTTGTCTTTACGCTGTAGTTTTACGTCTGCGAAGTTATTTCCCAGCTTTTTTTCCATGAGTTGTTTACCGATTTCTTCTGCAAGGTGGCAATTAACTTTGCTATTTCCAACAATACCTGTTGATAAGGACAAGAGGTTTCCTATCTTTGAGAATGGATAATAATCCATAAACCACGCTATATGTTAAAAGCCATAATTCGCTAATAGACAAACAAGTAAAAGAACAATTACATTTACAATATATTTCACAAACGTGACAAATATTCCTCAACTGAATAAAAAGGTTGCGTAGTAAAGAAAGTCTTTAATTGTGATTTAAACTGTTTTGCACATCTTATAGTTAGTATCGGGTCCGGCAGTTTGTTGTGCATTTTTATACAGCTGTAGTAGGGTCCGTGCTTATAGAGGGCTGTTTTGTGCAGAGGAACGCTCAGTTTATGGCAGTGTCTTGTAGGCAAACTTGAGCTTACTTCTGAGTTTGTGATAAAACTGCTTAAGTTATTACGTACATAAAGACATTATTGATAGATGAAAGCTGAATACAAAGTCATTATCTGTAGTTGCGGAAATAATGGTCGACTGGTGTCTCTGAAGTGAGCGCGTGCAATTCGACGAACAATTTGTTTTTGTAACCTAAAGACCCGTGAACTATCTGTAGAGTTACCCCAAAACATTAGTCCATACATGAACATGAGCGTGATAGAATGTCAAAAGGGTACTAACAAATACCGAATCTCTTATTGACAGAACAGCGTAACTAGCAGATCGCAGTCTACGGGTGATCATGTCTGAATCTGGTTGCCATTTAAGAGTGTTATTTATGTTTAGGCCTAGAAACATTTGCTCCGTGTTGATTTCTACAGTGTTTTCATCAAGTTGTAGGTTTGGACAATTTTCGTGTTGGTTATCAAGAGACTTTTGAAAATGCATAATGCTAGTTTTGTTAAGGTTGAGTAATAGGCGGTTCTTTTCACACCATTGGTTCATTAATGATATTGCACAACGTGCATGATTTACAGTGTCATTTAGGCTCTTCTCAAATATTATAATTGAGGTGTCGTCGGCATATTTGGTAATGGTATAGTTTTGTATGTCTTCAAAAGTGTCATCCAAGTCATTGACAAAGACTGCGAATAAGAAGGGCGACAGCAGAGCACCTTGCGGAGTGCCACTAAGTAGTTGTTGTTTGTTACTGTTGTAGGTAAAATTTTGGACACTTTTGTTTTTATTTGGCCCAACTATTTGAACCGTCTGAGACCTGTTTAAGAGGAATGATTTGAGTAGGTCTAAAGCGTTGCCTACTATGCCGTATGCTGCTAACTTTTTTAACAATATTCCATGGTCAACCATACCGAACGCCCTAGATAGGTCAAAGAAAATTTCCACAGGATAATATTTTTCTCCAAAGCACCATAAACGGACTATAACATATTAAATACAGCGCTAATGGTATTTTTACAATTCACAAATTCTGCTGACTGGTATTATTTAGACCGTTATAGCAATCAAGGTCGCTTACAAGATCTTTCCCTCCTCCCCCACCGTCGGCTCGTGTCCCTCCCTCGGGGGCTTTTAATATATTCATCTGGACACCTTGAAAAATAACTATACCAACTTTCAAAACTATATGTATTATTTGGTCTGATCGACGTTTTTGAAGGTAATTTTCTTAGGTTAATAGTGATATTACAAGAAGAGTGTTTGAAAAATCGATCAATACAAAAATTCGTTGTATGTCCTTGAAAACTTGATCGTAAAAGTTATAAAATGATAGGTGTTAATTTAAAAAATAATATATGTAATGAGCATTGTAAGAATATGCAATACTTGTTACGCTAATATACACAAAAACGGTTGTTATATAACTTGTAGGTTTAGTTTTTAATTTGTTAATTTTCACCACATTCGCGCTGCATTCTACAATAAGTTTGAATAGATAAGTTTGTTAAAGTTGTTATTGCAACTGAATTACATCCCAGGATTAAACTTCTATTCCCTTAGAGGATTAGAAGGTAAGAACACATCAGTAATTGAATTGAGTGAAAGTTTATTTCTTTTATAATTCAGTTCCGTTTAGTTTAACTTCACATAGTCCTGATAGAAGTGTGATGCAATGCATAAGCACACACCGTTTAGAAGAAGTGAAAGTCAAAGGTGAATGTGACAAAATGAATAGTATAGATGTACTGTACAGTGACCGACAGAGAATTAAAACAAATGTAAATTATCGAAAATTTTCAAAAATAATCCGATTTTACGTTTAGGTGTCATATTCCAAAGACGTATTTAAAATATAAATTTTTGGTCTGTTTAAACAATATTGTTATTGTTTATCTACATTGACCTTCAATAAATGTCATTATAATTTGGTTTGTTAGTCCGTATGTATGTACCTACATTCTTGTGTTTTATTTTTACATTTTTAATCATTTTATTAATTGACGTGTGTATTATTTGTAATTTTATATGTTTTTTAAAACTGGATCCATAGATATTGATTTCATCGCAGTCCATTCAGTGCCCATCATTGACATTCAAAATTCTTCGGTGAGTTTCTAGAATTAGATTAATTAATTAATTAAAGTTAGCACTAATTTATTATGTGATTAAATAGCTCTAGTCATTTTTGTTAGTAAATTACATTATTCTTGTTACTGTATAGCACTTTATAAATTGTTATTATGTATCTATATGATGTCACATAATAAGATACGTGTATGTCTTTGAAGTAGAATCCTTCGGCACACTCTTTAGTGAATGCGTAACTTCTGTTAGGAAACTACCTATAACTTAATAGTTTAAGGAGTAACTTTTTCAAATAAAAATTATTGTGTAATTATTGCACTAGACTTTTTATTACTTTTAATTTATTTCTTTTAAACTAAGCGAATAATTCTTTTTAATTTCCTAAACGAAAAATTGATATACCATGTCATTTTTTTGTTATTGGGTATGCTGAATTAATTATAAGTAATATTTTGTTTTAATCTTAATAAAATTTCTGGTATTGTGCACCTAAATATCAAAATACAAAGCCGACTTATACCGTGTGTCCCGGATAATCTGAAGCATTCTGTTTAACATGGGAAATTTGAAAAGTCCGATTAGTTGTATTATTATTTTATAAGAACTGCGTTTAATTTCTTTCGGTAAAGAGGCATAAGCTTTAATTTTTACTTGAACTGGCAATGGATTTATTAGAATATTTACATTATGAAACATTTAGTTTAATTGTTTAATAATAGGGAGTAAATGGCAATGGATTTATTAGAATAATATTTAATTAGAGAATTTTTGAAAATTGTAAAATCAAACGCTAAAATTACGCAAGTTCCTTCTGCGCATGCGTACGGTACTCGCGTAATTTTAGCGTTTGATTTTACAATATTCAAAAACTCTAATTGAATATTATTCTAATAAATCCATTGCCAGTTCAAGTAAAAAGGTCTAACTTTTAATTATGTCTCTTCACCGATGGAAATTAAACGCTGTTCTTGAAAACAATAATACAACAAAAAAAAAAAAAAAGACTGGGATTTGACCCTCGTACGTTTTAAAATAGTATTGATTATTTGTTCAAATATTTTTAATGTGTTTGGTTAAATTTTATAAATTATTTCGCAAAACGTTTTCTAGTACACATTGTTAAGTGTTTTAATAGTGAAAATATCCTAAAAACACTTTGAGGACATATAAATCGGACTTTTCAAATACCCCATGTTAAACAGAATGCTTCAGATTTTCTGGGACACACGGTATAGGAAAATGTAGAATTGCATCACAATTTGGCAGACATATTGATTACGTCATCAACGTCGTCCCGGGCTTTTAGACTCGTTTACTTAGGGTGCGTTCTACTAAAAGTCCGCAATGCTTGCGACCACGACCGCAGAAATTCACGGTCTACTAGCTGTGGTCGTTGTAAGTGGAACGGTTTTTGTGCCAATTTATTAAATATGGCTGCTGTTACAAGCGTTATGTTGATTAAAAAGAGAAGAAATAACATATCAGAACCTGGTAGTTTATGAAGCTCAGATGAAGAATGGTTTGTGGCATCCTCTAAAAGATGAAGAAGGTCTTTTCGGCCGTGTATTTTGCCAGAGTTCGTCGTTTGTAAGACTTTTATAAATACTTTATTTTACCAATCCAATATATTAAAAATGGTAAAAAATAAGTTTTTTATTTGCCTAGGATGTCGAGGGAAACTTTTGAGTATTTACTGGAAATTATAAAAGATGACTTGATCAGGTAGGTAAGGGGTTGTCCAACAATTTCTTCTTGACACCAGCTGATGATAGCTTTGTGGAAGATGGCCACAATGGACTCCTATAGGTAATAAGATAAAATACTTACACATTGACTAACACATAAATTGTTATCTGAGCACGACTTTTCAAATAGGTAATTAAGACTTGAAAGTCAATAATCAACTGATGAACAAGTATCCCGCATTGTTTGTAAACTCCTCATCATGTCTGGACTTTAACAGGAAATTCAAGGGCGCTTTGTTACATGTGCAGGCCTCTAAATAAATATTTAAATGTATTAGAAAATATGTTGACATTTAAACTTATTGTAAATACATTTATTTAATTTAGTATATTATAAGGGAAAAGTGAAAAACAGCTATGCCGATCTTTTGTCCCTATTGAATTGTATTGTTTTTTCAGTTCAATAAACATTGGAAAAAAACTACTTATAATCTTTTTTTTTAAATTCATTATCAAAAGTTTAGCTAAGTACTCGTGTAATAACTTTTTCATTACAGGTCAGTTTGTGACAGATTTAATGTTGGTAGGGCTACAGCATTTAGAGCGGTGCGAAGAGTGTACTTTGTTCCGAAATAGTTCAAAATTTATACAGTGGCCTAGTGGTAACAAGGCTAGAAGGATCATAAGTGAATTTGAAGAATTGAGTAGATTTCCCAAAGTCATCCGTATAAATGTCCATAAGAAAGACCAATTGAACGTTTTTTATTGTCTACAAAATATAAAATTCAAATCTTATTCCAGGTAGTATGTGACCATAGGAGTTTATACAAATAATCCTGGTTCAGTACATGACCGGCGAGTTTTTACACAACCAGAAGTAACAAATTACTTAAATCATGAAACAAAGTTTTCTGAAGATAGCCATATTTTGGGTGATGCTGCATACGAATTGCACCAGCACTTACTCACGCCTTTTCGGGATAATGGCCATTTAACTGAAAATCAAAGAAGATAAAATTTTACTCATCAGCCAGAGTAACAATAGAGAAAACCATTGGCTTATTGAAAGTACAAACGAAAAGTTTATTACATTGTTTGCCGATTTAATGGCTGAATATATTGTGGCGTGCTGCGTTATTCACAATATTTGCACGTTGCAACATGATGAGGTAGAAGTTGTTGTAATTCCAGCTCCAGAAAATACTGGACACAATGATGGATTTCTAGAATAGACAAAATATTGGAGTTCATAAAAGGAAACATCATTGTGGAATAGTTGCAGTTACAACACTAAGTTCATACTACAAACACATTTTTTTGAAATACTTTTATAGATGAAGCACTCTCACATACTTACAAAGTTCTTTTTATTTAGAAAATATCTTCTCTTCTATAATGTGTGCCCAGTTTAACTAACTTTGAAAACTATGTAAAATTTCATTTATTTGAAATCCTGTTTAGGATTTCCACAAATTTCTTATCCATCTTCATCTTTTCTTTGTGCCGTTTAGCTCTGGCTAATTCATGCTCTTTCTTTTGTGCAATTCTTTTAGGCATCAATGAGTTTAGTGAGCATTTAGAAGGTGGTGGCTCTATACAAAATAGATTATGTTAATTAGCTAAAATTTAAAACTAGTAAAAATTAGGGGTTTTACCATTTAAATATCCACTATCAGACGTGCTTGTTTTTTGTCTTGTTAATCCTGTGGAAGAAACGACAGCTACGGGGGTACACTATGCCTTGTTGAAGAATATTTCATCCATTATCTGAGAATTAAAACATTATTTTTTTTATATAAATAATTTATTTATTAAAATCATTTATAATTTATTTACCTCGAAGAACAGCCAGGTCCTTTGGTTATTTCCCGGTTTGTTATTGTGATATTTAATAGTCTTTTAGGTTTTTTAAGGCTCCTCATTTTATTAGAACACTGTGACCCTGTAACACAGTGATTTTTTTTTGTTCAACACGATTGCTAATTCTTCCCAATTTTTTTTGTCTTCAAGACATTTATAACTTTCCAAAAGTAAAAGAATAGCTGGTGTTGTTCATCTGTAGATAGAACTTGAAATACCGGTCTATCATTCAGTGTAATATTAAATATTTTATATTACCTTCTTATGAATCCATATTAGCATTAATAGACTGATTAATGGGGACAATATCATCAGGGGATAAAATTTATATAGGATCAATCACTGCTGGTAGTTCTGATTCGGTGCTAAGGGAATCTTTTTCTTCCCGTTGCTGAACTGCAGCAATCAATAATTGAGTATCAAATACTACATTTGAAATTAGAAGCCGTTTAGTTTGATACCAAGTATTTGTTATAAAATAATTTGAATTACCATTTTTAGCACGTCTTGCATCTTCCGGAGACAATGTAATTTTGACAGCTCTATTATTTTCCATATAATACAAATTAATTTTCGTTGTACTCATATTGTACACCGTAAATTATACACACTAAAATTTTTGAATAAGTTTTTATCCGAAACTTCCAAAACAGAAACATAAACATACATTACACAACCTAGAAATGCTAGACAATCACAATCGACCCAGGTTTAATTTTCGAGCGAAATAGACAAAAATATGGCTACCTATAGGCCGTCACTTATGACGTTTTTAGAGCAATCACAACGACCGTAGTCGTTATGTGGAAGGAATTTTGATTGTTGTGAGTTCCGCGGTTGCTTAGTGGAACGTACCCTTATGGGATTGAAATGGGCGGAGTGGTTGAAACTTTTTTCTGCTACCTAACCCCACTAAAATTTTGACGAAACTTTGTATCAGCTGTTTTTTATTTAAACACTTGTTATATAAAATGTGTAAAGTAAGTATTTTAAATTTTCTTTTAAAAATAACTATAGAACTGAAGCTAGAGACATTCCTGGCAAAGAGTTAGTTGGAAACATTGATATCTATATTACTCCAGAATCCTATAATGTGACGGTTTGAAAACCTAAAAATGTAATAGCGTACTGTCTTTATTTTTCTTGACAAATTAGAGGGAGTACATTATAATTTAACAAAAATAACTATTTGTCCAAAAGGGGGCCGGCTGGCCAACCGGCTTGTATAATTTTGGTAAAATTTGGTATGTAACCATTTTTCATAAATGTGGTAATCAGGTTAGATTTTGGGCATAATCTGAAGTTCATGCAGCACTTTTCATTTATGTAGACTATTAAACAAGCAGAACTCCACATCGCCCGATAAACGAAAATAAAATTGCGTTTTAGAAAAAAATTATTTAAACAAAAGCTATAGACAATAGAATCTCCAACAACTTTTCTCCCTCAGCTTTTTGTAAAATTGATATTGGTGGAGATATTGTTATTGTCACGTGTTTGTTATATCTCAGTAATTACGTATCGGATCAAAAAATAGTTTAAACAAAAATAATTTAACAATTTTTTCATTCAAGAAAAAACTACGAAGATGCGATCCTCACGTGACACACCTAGCTTTAACAAGAACCTTTAAGGATATTAAATATACATAAAATTTATAATAGAAAAGTTATTGTAAATTACATTATTTACAAGGTTTATTTCAACAATTTTTTTCAAGAACACATTTATTCTTTTGAGCAAATAAGATGATTTTCTTATAAATATCTTTATCAACATTATATCATCTACAAATTTTATTTGAAATAATAATTTTTTATTTTTCCCTGTTTTTGATCAAAAGTTTGAAGCAAAAGCAAGACCATAGATAGCTACGAATCATTAAAAGCCAGTTGTACAAAAATCGATTATATTTAAACAATCGTTGGTATGTTGAAACCTTAAATAATGTACGATTAAATTTAACCTAGTTCTGACCCATAGAGTTTATTTAAAATTAAGATTAGATCCATTTAAAAGTTTTTTTTTTTTAGTTTGTTATTCGAATTCTTTTACGGAATTTTATTACGCCTCTATTTTAAAGTCTAACTTGAGAAAACACACTTAAATTTTTTTCCCTACAGTGCATCTGTTGTTATTTTTCTCTACCTTTTAGTTTTCTTTAATCAATTTTATTATAATCAAAATATACTATCTAATATCTTATAAAGATCCAATATGATAGCATGTCTAAGTGTTTTGCCGCCAAAATAGTAGTATCAAAGAAAAACTGTGATAACCGTAAACTTCCAATTAACCAACTAACTAAAGAAATGGACCTGCATTTCAAACAAAACTTAAAATAGTATATTAGGTTAGGCTCTCGCAGCCTCTTTGTGAATTAGTGTCGTATAGAATCAAGAATATAGACTACACTAGTTTAAAATCGTATGTAGTGTTAAACTGATTCTAAAACAATAATTGGAACGTTAAAACCATTGACAGCGGATTGGCAAATTTATGTATGTATTTATTTATTCATATGGTACATTTTAATTATTGTATTGTGATGTAAGTGTTATGTATGGTGTTCCAGAAGATCAGTATAAACCAGTATAGTGTGATGACGAAACCACTCGCAATTATAGCAAAGCATTTGCTTCAAGGTTTAGGAAAACCACTATAACCTAAACATGCCAACCCTTACCTACCTTAGTATTTATATGTAATAATATT
Organism: Abscondita cerata; assembly: GCA_030710515.1. Taxonomy (NCBI): domain Eukaryota; kingdom Metazoa; phylum Arthropoda; class Insecta; order Coleoptera; family Lampyridae; genus Abscondita; species Abscondita cerata. The sequence continues at coordinate 121,036 of JALBCR010004772.1, read as the reverse complement.
AATTAAGTGTGTAAACATTATATAACGTAAATAAAAACATAAAATATAACAGCACAACCATTGCATAACGACATATAATGGACCGATCCAAGCACCAGTCGACAATGACAAAAAAATAGTAAGTTAAAGAAATAGCAAACAAAATAACGGAAAAACAGATAATCAGGACAGAGAATTCAAAATATTGCTTAACTTCAAATGTCCTTCAGATTAGTAAACCATAATACAGCTTCGTCCATTATTTAGTTTACAAAACCCTCCTTTAAACTTTGTTAATTGACAATCCTTTACAATATGTGCAACGGTCTCTGGTTCGTTTCCACAGTCACAATTTGGATTAGAAATCACACGCCATTTATACAATATAGAGTTGCATTTTGAATGACCTGTTTTTATGCAATGTATAAATGATGATGTCGAATCGACCGCGTCAAATGTTTCATACCGGATATGGTAATACAAACCATTGGGCCAAAAATACAAAATAGTAGGTACATTCGCATATAAAACTAGTAGGCTTTGTAGAATATTTTAAACAATTGCAATCTTTTTTTTGGTAATAACATGATGTAATTCTAGTCACTTACCATCAATGTTTATTCTTCTAGAGACTAAAACAAATACTACAAAAGAATTAGAACTAACACGTTGCCCCCAACAATACCAATTATGTACAGTGATTTCCACAGTTTACTATTTGAGAGAGAGAGAGAGAGAATGGGAGAGACACTGTTATGTGTCACTTAAGTTCAGTTTACTGATATAAAACCAAAATAGCACATTACGCAATTTTTATTGCTTAAGAATCTATTAAAGTACTTTTTCTAAGACCCATGTTTGAAAATATAAAAAGAAAATCGTGCCACCAGAATGTGTCCACTCGTCCTACACGGTTTACCATTCAGGTATGACAAAATCCAAGAAAGAACGAGATCTTTTCCACACACACCCAATTGTTTTTTTCTACTAGTTTAAATGTATTGTTCAAGAAATAGTCCAACGCAGGTTGTGCAGAAAGTCTGAGTAAACATTGGCAGTTAAATTAAATAAACCAGTTTCTATTAACTTTTTCCACAACCATGTTGATGGTTATAATTTTATCAGTTCAGTTCAGTTCAATTCAGAAAATTAACTAAGCGATAATGAAGAATTATTCATAAAATATTTGATGTTTTGTATAATTTATCTTCTTAATGTACTATTGACTAAATTTTGATTTAAAAGTAATCGTATGCAAACCATATTTTCAATGCTACTGGTCATACTTCTGTCATAATAGGTATACCTAAAAAAGGTATTAAGAACCTGCATATTTAACGTCACATTAGTTATTATCATATTCCAGCCGATTCATAGCTACGGTTTGCATGTTTAGGTTTTGGTGGTTTTCCTAAACCATGAAGCAAATGCAATTTACTAATACTTATACAAAGTGTTTAAAAAATAGCGACAAACTCAAAATGCCAAATACATTAGCTTTTTAACTGGAAACACTTGGTTTTGACTTCAGCATCAGTTCTATGTTAAAAACAAAATATTATTACTAATATAAGATCTATATTGTACATTTTTGGTAAAATTTGTTTATTTTCATAAAAATTAAACGATATCCCACCTAAAGAATTTATGATTTAAGATTATAATTAAAATTTCTGAAAGTGATGTGGTGAATGCGGAATGATCATTGATGTTTTGGGAAAAAAAATTAGAACTAGAATTTGGGTTCAGCAACGGGAGTAAGAAAAAACAACTTTTTAGGTAATTGTAATGGTTTATTAGTGAAAGCGTCATTGACATTCTTTTAACCTTAGTTATAATCTGCGCATAGTGACTTTAAATGCATTGTCTTAAACAGGTTTTAAGGAAAAAGGCCATCAGTTCCGTTTGAAATGATAAAAATGCATCATATACAAACTAAACAGTTAACAATGTCTGCGGTTAAATTTGACTGTTTCACCCAATCCTAATTTGCAATCCCTCCTACAAGAACTTTGTTTTGTCTGAGAGCATAGTAAGATATATGTTTTTCATTACTAGCCTGGATTAGAATAATGAAGATAGAAAATGCTCTACTCAAATAATAAATACACTAAAACTGGGCTTGGCTGTACCAAGGTTTACCAAGACCTAACCTAATTTACTATAATCATGGATTTGCTACTCATCCATATATTTATTATTACCTTAAGTTTGCTATGGTTGAATGCTTGTCTAGAAGGAATCTTGTAATTGGATTTTTTTGCCTGCTTTACGATTTAGTTAGAACCTTAAAGTTTGGATAAAAAAGCACATCTCGATCATGATTTTTTTAATGTAACAAACTAATGTGGATACAAATATCATCCTTTTTTTCCAATTCCGGATAAATATCTCAAAAATGGACAACTATGATTTTTTTGCTTTTTAGATTTTTTTTTGGTATTGGTTCTTTAAGTACTTACTTATTAAGTCTATCAAATGAGTCTGAAATTATGAACTGAGCGAGCAAAGTGAGCGAGATGAATTAAATGTACTTCGATAAAAACTTTACTGACATTGTCTTTACAAAATCGTTAACCGTAAATATGTGACAATCATTTTTAACATCATGCCGTTAATATCACTGACAGATCTATCAAATTTGTTGATCTAATATTTGTTTAATGTATGTAAATTATTCATTTAAAGTTGCTAAACGAACAACGAATCGAGTCACACGAAAATATATAAAAGAGTAGGTATACCACAGAATAAGAATAATAATACTTCGTTGCGCAGAAGTTCCACTGGGCGTCGGAACGTTTGATCTCGGTGGTCCTATAAAATCTCGCGCCGTACCCACGCGCATAAATATTATTCATGACTTAAGCTGAGCGGTTATAGAAAACTTACTATTTCTTAGCAGTGGCCTTTCGTAATATACCGCACAATCGAAAATCGACGCATTTACTTTAGCTACACTTCTGGCTGTGCGCGGGTAAAGCGCGAACGCTACTTAAGATCAAAATTATGGCTCAGTGAAATTTCTGTATGAACGCAGGAAAATATTTATTATTCTTTGGGTATACTATGCTTAATGAGAGATACAATACTGATGTATCTATAAGAAATATTTCTAACTCTAAAAGCGTTTTCCTTATGTTCCAAGTATTCCATATTTAAGAAAATGTCAACATCGGAAGCTTTTCTAAAGTAATACAATTTGTAAAAAAAGCAAAGAAAAAATCAAAGTTGTTTTTGAAATACGACGGTAAAGTGTACCTATCTAACTATTTGGTATCTGCGGGGCTTTAGAAGGAAGAAACTCCATAGTACCAGAGTGAGTGACATTTTAGAAAATGGCAGTAAACCTTTTTGTACTTTTTTATTATTATTTGTGACCAAGTGGTATAATCACGCTCATTTGCCACTATCGAAATTCGGGTTCGATCCAAACTGAAAACTTTAACAATCTTTTTTCACTTTTTTTTATATAACGAGATAGAACTGATTGATTTTTAAATATAATCCGTTAACTAAAAAGGCCGTTAACCTTCATAAATTCTCCCATTCTTAGAATGTTTACAAAATACTTATTTTACACATTTTTGCTTCCAATAAAAGTTGTTCAAATTTAATTATACGTAACTTTTGTTCAAACTATTTTTTGATCCCATAGGTGCCAAACTTTGACAATCACGTGACACTAATTGTTTTAACGGTATTTTAAAGAGTATTAATTATACAAAAAAGTTGTTAGAATTTTATTATTTATAAGTTTCATTTGAACTTTTTTTTCTGAAACAAAAATTTTGAGTTTTCTTAAATCACGTCATTTGATTCGAGAAAAAGTAACATTTAAGAAAAAAAAATTAAATATTTTTCTTAACGACGCTACGTTTTTTTTTTAAGGTTCCACATTTTCTATACGTTCTTATAAGCTTATTATATTGGGGGGCTGTGGGTTCTGCTTAAAACGCTTGCGTGTACTATTTTCTAGCAATTTTATAATTATTTTAAATTTTTATTCTGTGGTGTTTCAAGCGTCTTCTCTCATTTTCGACTGTTTTTCAAAAATTAATCAGAATTTTGTAACATCGCACAATCACATTAAAAATAAACTCGAATTGAATAAAAGTTTTGAGTCAATAAAAAATACCGAGTGTTTCATATTTGATAGTCGAAGAAAAACTATATCGATTTGTTTGTGTAAAATTTTCGGCACATTTTTGTTCGTGTTCTCTCTAGTAATTCTAAAGATTAAAACAGTTTACAATCGTTATTTACTTCTGAAAAAACTTAGTACACATCGACATAAATAACATGTTTGTTAGATTTAATTACATGAGGTATAGGGACTTTTACAAACCGAGAAAAAATGGTGGGTAAATGTCATAAGATTGAAGTTTTGAAAACGAAGAAACTTAAGAGGGTGGGTACTTTGAATATCAAGAACGTTAATTGTCACAAAAAGTGTTGGAAACTAATACACTTAACTTGACCATGTTTTTTTTAAAAAACGCGATATCGGCTGTCCTGAGTTTTGAAGCATTTTGTTTTTGAGTCTAGCTCAAAAGAGAGAGAGAGAGAGAGAGAGAGAGAGAGAGAGAGAGAGAGAGAGAGAGAGAGAGAAAGAAAAGAGAGAGACATGGAGTCATTTGGTTTTAAAATTCATTGTTAAATTGTTTTTATGGTACTTTCCGAAGTTTAAGGTCAATAATAAATTACGTAACATTTTAGAAAACAGTTATTTAAATGGTTTCTTTAGTTTTAAATGGGTTTATTAATATTAAGGCGATGTAAATTCTACGCGAAATGTTTTTACTTTTAAAGATGAGAAGCGAAAATTTTCTGATAAAGCTAGGCTTATACAAGGTGTACTCCATTACTTTTAGATGTTTTTTTTGTTTTGTGGAGAATTGAAAATAAAGTAGCGTTTAAAGATATATACAAATTTATTCATATGATTACATGGAAATAATTTACAACGGTTAAACGAATATAAAGTGAAATTTCCAAACCGCTATCGCAGTTTTTATTTAACAAATATGCTATAACAAAGTGCTTTATAAAGCAATCCTATTTGTTAATAGGTATTAGAGCTTCCTTTCGGATTTAAATTGCAATTCTTAATTGCCATTTGTAACGACAACAGCTTTATGTGCGCAAGAGGACCTCGTTAATAATCCCGGCCATAGATAAGAACGTACTAAATCGCTCGAACGATCCGAAGAATGGTGTCTGGTATGACGTTCTTGTTGCAGCTTAACTGGGGTCTGAAAATCTGTGTCTAACTCGTAGGGTGGATCTTGATTGACTATGTACCAACAAACGCGTGTCACGTTCGACACGTACGTCTGCAAGGCCTTACATGTTTCCAAACATTGATATTCTTTTAAGGTATCGCATAGAAGTGCGAGCACTTGATGTTCTGCGTCCGAAAGCGGAAACGAATCAGCCGTCGATGCCAAGCAACGCATTAGATCCGTGCGAAGGACGTGGGCCGTCGACGTCCTAACATCAACGTGTAAACTACGCATCGTCTCCCTCAGTTTCGCTTCCCGTAAATTTTGCAAATCCTGAAAGCAAGCTATAGGGCCCTTCGTTAATTTAATTCATTAATATCGAAATACACTTACAACTACGACCGAAAATAGAATCTTCGCTTTTAATTGCGTAGCATGTTGTAATTCTGGCAACGAATCCAGTGCCTCTAAAGCTCTAGGCCTACTTTGATAATAAAGTGCAGCATATCGACCCACGGCGTCTTTAGTGCTAAAAAAATGCAAAAAATTAAATTACACAAAAAGAGATTGCTGGTTAATGAATAGATAGTGTTTCGTGTCGTTGTACTCGTAATACGTCAATTGCGGTTGCAAATGCAGATTAAGAATATAGATTAAGTACATACGCGGTGTCAATTTTAATTAACGAACGTTCAAATTCAATTTTTCGCAAATGGTTTATCGATTGCTTCAAAATAAACGCTTTTGGATGTTCAGTGAACGGTTTTATTTAAAAGCAACATTTATTTTTGCTCTTTTTGTGTCAATAGCTTTTACCGAGATGACTTGCAAAGAGTAGCTCGGGGAATCTCCGTGCAACCTCTACAGGAATTCCCCCAGTCAAAATTCGAGTAAAATTGCTTACTACGTTTTCCAATAATGTTTTTTGTAAAAAATTTTGGGGTTCTTAAAAAAATGTAATCTGAAAGTAACCACTGGAAAAACGGTAATGTCACACTTCATCGGTGACTAAACTGGCAATATAACTCTAGAATTACGTAAGTGCTTGAAATTTCGCGTATTAGCAGTATTTTTTTTTTCTACTAGCATTATTTTACATTTATCATATACAGCGTGGTATTGTTCAATAGTACTAAAGTAACAAAGGCACATTCCTATTGATTCTAAATTAGTTTGTCAGTCATGGCGACAATATTTGGTATTTTCCATAATACTGTATTTTTGTTGGCTCTCAATAAAAATATGAATCATAATGAGTCTCATTAAAGCACAGACCGTAACCATTTTGTATAATGCGCTATTTTTTACGACTATGCCTATAAACAATTCTAATTATTATGTATATTCTACAAGTTACACTTATAGTATAGTAAACAGAGATATATTTTTGACAAAAATAATAGTAGGATACCGCCTGCGCCATGTAATTGTAAATAGTATAAGGTACCTTATATTCATGTCCTATACGAAAATGAATTGTCATTATATTGTTAATTAACATTTAAATGCAAAGAAACATGTTTTTTCACAAGTTTTTTTCTTGAGTGAAAAGTAATGAACCAATGTTATTGGTGTAAAAAGAAAAGTTGTAGAGGATAAAATACGAAAGAAATGAGCATCAATTCGATTTGATCAGGTAATAACTTTCCGAGAAAAATCGAAAAAAGTTAAATATTTCAGAAAGTAGAAGGTATACGACTTAGTGTGTGCAAAATTGTCGGGCATTTAGTTTATGCAATTAAATTTTTTAAAGCAATATATTTAATTGAAGCTGAATGCTCGTGTGGTCGTTCGAATGTCAGAAATAAAAAAAAATGTGAAGTTGAAATAGAAAATAACAAAACGTATATTCTCATTTTTCGATAAAACGATATTTAACACGCAAAAAATGCATGCAAAGATGACTGAAAATGACTGAATGTGTGAAAACGGAGGAGTAGTGGGAGTACCCGTCTGCAACGCGCTTATATAAATTGCAGTCCCCTCAAACGGCGCTAGCGGACGAGTACCCCCGCTATGTTGCTACTACTTCTATTTCCTGAAAGATTTATGCTACATATCAACAAATTAAGGATCTACAAATTTAAAAAAAAAACAAAAAATTTAATTTTTTCGATTTTTCTCAGCTTCTTTGCATTTAAATGTCAATTAACAATATAATGACAATTCATTTTCCGTATAAAACATGAATATAAGGTACTATTTACAATTAGATTATTAATTATATTATTTTTGTCAAAAATTTACTTATTATGTATTTGCTCTATTTACTGGGGTATTATTGATATTGTACAGTTTGATAAATTCACATACCGTTACAGTAACAGTTGATATACAGGGTGGCCCACCGAAAACGAAACAAGCCGTTTTTAGGATTTATGTTACCCTTTCAAAAAAAAAAACGCTCGAACAGGTCAATTTTTGTTTGGAGGAGAACATCTTCTAAAGACAAAATTGACCCCGAAATATCAACAAGGTAGCCCTGGCAGCCTCGATGTTGAAACTAATGAGTCGACCGGTCCCTTATATGAAAGCCCTTTGTTTTGTACAGTTATGCATCTTATTTGGTCGGTGGCAAGGCAATGTCAAATAGTGAATGGCGGTTTGTAAAGGGTAGAATGGGGGTGGTCAAGTAACGTCTTATGTGAAAGGTATTATAGTTCTCTATTTAATCAACCACATTTTATTCCGAGAAGGGCCCCTATTAGCATCTACAGAGAAATTTCATCAATACGAGCGCTCCATTTCAAACTTGTATTGATCTTACCAACTAGTTTAGCATGTTTTGCATTTTCTATTGTTTTCTAGAAAAAGAAGGTTCTTGGGCCTCCTTTTTGGAATAAAATGTATTTGGTTAAATAGAGAATTACAATACCTTTTATAGGAGGTGTCACTTGACCCGCCCTGTAAATTGAGATTTTTGAGATGGAGCTACTCTGTTAATTTGTCAGGACAAATTTTATCGTTAATGATAAAGAGTTTTCATATAAGGTACCTGACGTCCCATCATGCTATTTAAGATTTTTGACATGGGGGCTGTAGGGACCACCTTGTTTATATTTCGGTGTCAACTTCGTCTTCGAAGTCCTCCTCCAAACAAAAATTGACATGTCCGAGCTTTTTTGTTGAATGTGTAAGTGTAACATTCCTATTGATTTTGAATTTGTACGTGAATGAAAAACCTGTACCTTCAAAGAAATCATTAAAGTAAAAATATAAAAATTTAATAAAGTGGAAGTAGAAACAATAAATAGTAATAAATAGTGGGACAACTTACTATACAACACTGATTCACAATAACTATAATGAAGAGGTCCGTGAAGTCCATGAAATTTTTGGTATAATTTGTTAGTGCTTCGTTTGTGTCTGTTTGTGCGCATCAATAAAATCAATTGCGACTCCACACGTTTATAAGAAAACGGCACTATCAGGTGCCCGCTCACTTAACGCATCATTGGAAGCACAAACAAAACTTTTGGTGTGATTCGTTGGTGCTTCATTTTAATAAAATTGTTGCCAGTACACACGTTTTTGATTCCAGGACCCCTCTAACTTTACATACACATTGTTGGAAGCTGAAGCAAAATTTTTGGTATGATTCGTTAGTGTTTCGTTTGTGCATCAATAAAATCGATTGAAACCCTACAGTTTTTGAGAAAACGCCACTTTTTAGGTGACGCTTAACTTCACGCATCATTGGAAGCACAAACAAAACTTTTGATATGATTCATTGTTCGTACAAGTTTTTAACAAATCAGGACTTTTCAGGAGCCCGCTACGTTTACACATCGTTGAAAGCAGAAGCGGAGAGTAATTTTATTATTAACACTTGGAAAGATTGCTTTTCAGACCATGTGATTTGAACGTGAAAAGTAGATCGTTATCTTCAACAGCTAGGATACATTATTTATTTGTGTAGACCACTAACAACGTTAAGCATTCAATAGGACTAGTGCCGAATGATTATGACTTAATAACAATTAGTGATTCATTATCCGACAGCACTACAAACTTGGATAAACATAAAAGAAGACTATTTTACAACTTTGATGATTAATGGTCATGGTAACTTCAACAAATACCTACACAAATAATAAACTTCGAAAAAGCAATTTAAGCGGACTGACACCTATACTCAACCCTGGCAATCGGATAATGAAAGCATTTGCCCCCTACCATCGCATCATTAAAAACAAGTTTTCATTGCAAATTATTATCTCTATTTTGACTTTCCTACCATGATCACTAGTCACCATCTTATAACCATCTTGCACCATTTTGGTATTTTTACTTTATTTATACCTCCATTTCAGGCGTTAGCCTACATCCTTTACTCTAACTTTCATTTGAATCTATTCATTGGGTTTACGACCTTTTAAAAAGAAGACAGGATTCATTACTTGTAGGTACTGATTATTTTAATGAATAAAATAAGAAACTTTAACCACTTAAGTACTTGACTATTAAATAGTATAACTGGTTTGTAATTGCCTGCAAATGACTCAAATACATTTTTTGAGTTCAACATTCTTCTCTCTATTGCGCTTGAGGATTCATATGGGGTTTATTTAGAATATTTTTGGTGAAAGTCTATATTTTAGAGCGGCCTATGCTACTTTGGTTTGAATATTTTATTTTTAAGTGCATTGGTATTTTCATTTAGAAAACATCGATCAAGCAACTGTACATGATCACTGTTCACCATCTTATTGCACCATTTTGATATTTTTACTGTATTTATACCTCCATTACAGACGTTAGTCTACATCCTTTACTGTAACTTTCTTTTGAATCTATTCATTGGGTTTACGACCTTTCAAAAAGAAGATAGGATTCATTACTTTTAGGTACTGATTATTTTAATGAATAAAATAAGAAATTTTAACTACTTAATATATTCTGGGTTGGTCTCTTTGTTAATCACTACGTTTGTTTCATCCACGTTCATTTCTCGTAGTCTTCATAGTTTTATCATCCATCACAATTTCCAGTTTTTTTGCTTTGTTTTAGAACATTAATATCATCTGCAAATCAAGGTTTGTTTAGTCGCCCTCCTTAAATTATTATTTCCCTCTCTTCTTTAAGCTATTGATTATAGCTTCTATAACTAAGACCAAACAGTTTTAGCAATTTAACACTCTTTTTATATTTACCTTTTCGGTGTCGGATTTCATTTAGATGTTAAATTTTTGATTAACGTCTGGAACCACACTTAGTGTTCAGTTTTTGTTTCAATATTATTCGTTTTTATTTTAAATTTTCGACGTTTTCTTTCTTTTGTGGTACTACCACTTGCTATTACTATGGCATTCTACCACCCCTTTTTGATACATTTATAGTGAATAGTCGGGCTATTTTTTTTGCTTTTCCATGTTTGACTTGTTGAAACAAAAACGTCTTCCGGGATTGGACTGTGTCGAAAATGTAACGTTTGTTTCTAGTTTCTCAGCCTGATCAAGCCTCATACGGTAGGTGGCGAAACGTTGGCAACTACGGTTAACTTTTTGACACGAAAGACGTTTTTGTTTCAACAATGACTCCAGCCGTGGAAACCTAAAAAAACTATTTAACCAATTTTTTTATAGACACTTCCAGATACTTTTCTAAACAGATGTAGATGGGTGAACGACATTTAATAATTTAATGTTACCACACAGGGTATCCTGATATTCCGTGTACATAGAGATACTGTAGATTTCTGGGACTACATATGACAATTTAACCCAAAACTCTCCGAAATACAGAGCGTCCAAGTTATTATTTTTTCTTGGATAATTTTCTTAATAGCTGTACTATTTGCACAAAATTCGGTACTCGGTGGTTTTTTAGGATGAAAATTCAAAATCTGTTCTCATTTTTGTAGTAAATTGCAAGGATCTCCACTTACAGCACTTTTTTTTACACTTAAAATGTCCTAATTTTTTGTGCCTTCTTGTATGAAATTTTTATTTGACTATTTTTATACTACAACTTCTTCTGCCCTAAAAAGATATACTTAATAAATGTCGTTTGAGTAAATGTTTCTGAGATAATTGGATTTTGGGTTTATATTTAATTAAGATGGCAAATTTGCCATTGTCTTTCTTCACACGTTATCCAGACTGGACCAAATTAAAAAGTAAAAAAGTCGCTTCGTTAAAATTTGGAAAAAATCACAATAGCGTTGCGCATTCCTAGTCTAATGATCCGCACGACTTTCGAAAATCGAAATATTCTTGGTAATAAATGAATTACCAACATAAATTTGCACCTAAAAAACTTCTAATAGTCCAAAGAAATTTTTCGTCAATTTCTGGTATACTGGCTTCGGCCATCAGCAATCGGAACGGCCCAAAAGTTAACCTTGATGCACTATTATTGTTGTTCTAATCTGCGCCAGTTATTATGTATATAATTCTGATAAATAAAAGCATAAGAATGAATCAATGAATCATTATTTTAATCAATAATTGTGAAATACATTTTCCTGTTTATTGTTCTTAAATTATTATAATCTTTCATATCTTAAGGAATGTGCACGTCAAGTTCTAACATTTTTAGTATCGTTAAAGAAATATAGATCATCAGCTTTGCTGCGCTTTCATCGTTTTCATGCTATTATGTTTTATTTAATATTAGGATGTGGTCGTTCTGATTAGCAATACTTCCGTTTTCTGATTTCCGTATCCCCGTATATACTTCCTTCTGATTTAACATATTAATATAGTTAAACAATAAGATGAAAGTATCCTCTCCGATCGATAACAACGCACAAAATAACATTTAATGTCCCTTAACTTGCTTGTTTAATTTATAAAAAATTGTTCTCGAGTAGAATATGACATCATGTGAATATTACAATATAAAATTTTTTTCCCAAAAAAATGTCTTTTATCTTTGTCCAACTTTTTCTAGATACATAAATAACATTATTTTTTAAAATGAAATAAAGTTAATACATAAAAACTTGTCATACTTGTTTTTCTTTGATCCCCTATAAAACAAATCCCTTTAGTCTATGAAAATTAAAACACGTCAAAGATCCTAGGCCTTACATAAATTAAATTCGGCTGATTCGTATGACAAAAACGTATCAATATAGTTGTTTAAAAAGTGAAAGGCCTGTTAAAACTAATGGTTGTATTTTGAGGACCCCTTTAAATAACAACTTAAAAAGGGCTGAGATGTACAAATGATCCGTTTAATCTTTGGTTGTCCTAATTTCCCTAGCTAGGGTCCGCTCGTGCACGAAAATATTTAAATGAACACAAATATTCATTTGGATTAGCATTAATTATGAAACTAAAATTTGAGAGTTATATATTAATGCACTTGTATAAACTGTGTAAAACTATTAAATTAGTGTTTAAAGACTTTAGAGTGATAGAATTTGTTTTAAGAGTGTAAAGAGCTTACGTCATGCAAAATACTCGATTACAATAAAGTAAAGTAATGGTTTTATGAATAATATAAAAAATTATATAAAAATAATGTATGGATTATTAATTTATTGATCATACGTATGATATATAATTTTTTTTTATCTGTTTAACGCGCAAATAGGTACGAGTGCTTAAATGAAAATAAAAATTTTCAATTCGATTAAATTTTCTAGTATTTTCCCCATTTTCCCTTCTTCCATATTTCCATTTAGAATTGTTCAACATTTCTCTTCACAGATTTCCAGTACTATTCTCCCTTGTTCATTTATTTTTGTATTCATTGACACTCTTCTTTTTTCCTCTCCAATTACCATCATCCCTCCCTCTTCTCCTATTCTTGCTTGCGATAACCCCCTACGAATATTACTTTTCCTACTTCTTCTTCTTCTTTCAGTACTTCTTCGGTATTATTTCTGGTTTCTTTCATCTCTTTTCCATATACTGTCAACACTACGTAATTTTGTTGTCATAAGCCTTTTAACAATTCCTTGTACTTGTTTCTCCTCCTTTTCTTCTTTACTCTCCCAATCCGTTCTCACTCCAGTAATTAACCCCTCTTTTGCCTTTTCTTTTTTCTGCAGAGTGAACTCTCCAAACATATTCTCCTGGTAGCCTCTTTTCCATTTTCCCAGTCCTTTTCTTCTAACGAAGTCTCTACTAACCCCACCATTTTAAAACCTCTTAAATAATTCTAAAATTTTTTCCTTTATTTTTTATTCCAGCCACATTCCAAAACATTATTTTACTCTGTTACTTTATTGTTCTATGTTCGCACTTCCCCCCCTCCCCCCACTCTGTTTCTATGGTTTTTCTAGCCTTTATTATTTTCCCCTATCCATCTTCTCCACCACGTTCTAGTAATATAAAAACCACGTTTTAATTTTCCTTCTCTTTCTATCCACCTTCTCTCCTCTCCGTTGACACACAACTTTATGTACCCTATACTCGCGCTTTTTCCTTTTTTTTCCAATTGTGAAGGCCCCGGAATTTTTGAGAAACTTAATGACTAATCACAAAAATCGTTAAATCTACTCCTTTTGATTAGCTTCCTGTTTTTTGTATTATCACTCCATCAAACATTCGAAAAAAACGTTAAAACGAGAATCGGGTAAATGCCAACTTTTCAATTTGGAATGATATTGAAAACTCTCCAGTTAAAAGACTTAAATCTCAAACTAGTGTATGGTTGCAAGACTACAAGAAGAATCATTCAAGTATTACAAACAACGATTTGCAAACTACTTACAAATGAAGAATGATTTTGATAATTGAGGAAAAATGCTACAATTCTACTAAACTCAATTAGACCAACAAATTACAATCTTCTTTCAACATTAGCTGCACCAGAAAAATCAACAAATCTCACGTATGAAAAATTGATAAAATTACTTCCAAAACATTTTTGCCTTAAACGAAATTTAATAATAGAACAACACAAATTCTTGTATGAAATTAAAAAAAGCGACGAATGAATAATTCAGAATGTTGCAAAACTAAGAAAACAAATTTTCTATCGATTGCAAATTTAAGTGTCAATGTGACAGCTCTAATGTAGAGACTTTTCTACGACTCAATTTATTCGAGGTTTATGTGACACATCAATTCGGTAACAGTTACTTCAACATGACAAATTGAAATGTTCAAAAATTGATAATCAAGCCCTTTCTATAGAATCAATGAATCGAGATGAATTTTTCCAGATCAAATTCAATCAGTAATCGACCAAATTACCTACATCAATCTAACTTCCAATAACGAGAGAACATAAAATCAAGATAAAAACTAAATAAATACACTACTACAAATTGCCAAAAAGATTACAGGAGACTGCCATGTGAAGAAAGTTTGTATTCAAACATTGTTAAAACGCAACCAAAATGATAACAGAGAAGTTCGAAGACCACAAACAAACTCGATAGATGAAAGTAATAAAACCCAAAAATATCATCAACTGAAATTCGAGCTCTAAATACAGTAACAATCAATGTTCAAGAAAATTCTACAATCAACAAAGAAGACACAGCGAAATGTTTCATTAAAGTTGAAATACAAGGTAATTTTAAGTAGATTCCGGAGCTGCATTCATCTATTCCACTTTCAAAACTTCTAGTGTGAAACATAGGTGGGTGAACATGATGTTTGAGTACGGTGTTGATGTGCAGATGATAATCGCAGCGGAGGAGAAGGAAGCTGTTGTTGTTGGCTTACCAAAATTTTCTTCGCAGGTATCAGTTTTTGTTCTTTGATTTCGAAACAAAATTGGGCACGCGGGCACGTAACCCACAGTAATAAGGATCATCATATTTTTTATTATTATGTTTAGATTTTTCCTTGCCTCTAGAAAACGTAAAAGGTTTTAATCTGCTGTCTTCTTCGGCACCGTCATAATCAGGCATGAAAATGTTATGAGGATATAAATTTTCGTGGGGATAATTTAAGAGATTTTTTGCTACGGCGTTGTGCGTGGTGCTGACTTTGCAACAATAGTTGCTCTTTGGTAGCTGCAACACCCATGGGGCCTGCAAAACCTGAACTACCAGACGATCCGCTTCCATTTTCAGCTACGCTGTAAAGGTCTTTGTCGGATACGGAAATTCTCGGTCGATTTTTGATGTCTACCACTTTTTGAACTAGAGGTAATTTTGATTTTAACATTCATAATTCAATTGCGCTAAGACATTGACATTCCAATTGCCTCCTATCGGAATAAGCTTGACGGAGTTCTCTGTTTACGTTGGACTAAAATTTTTTCATATCGAACAACTTCAACGGATTTTCTGGTTCTAACGCACATCCTGGTAATTTCAAAACTTCGTTTCCGATCGCGTTTTTGTCATCAGTGTTCTTTACGTATACCTTCTGATGAGAATATTTCCGGTGTCGTCCATTTTGATTTTGACGCCGTGACCAATGTGTCTTTTGAATTCCTCCGTTTTTTGATCTTGCATGGGATTTTTAAAACCGCACAATCCAATCTAATCCAATCGTCGGAGCCGTTTACAGTCAATATCGGAGCACGGGCATACGATTTTGCCACCCTACAATTTCTTTTCAAACCGATGACTTTTGCCCAAATTTCGTTATCGATTTGGGTCTAGCACTTCCTGAATGTGATCCCTATAAAGTTTATCCTTTTGATACCATACCTCTTCTTCATCCTTCGATTGTTGAAAATTGGTATCCATGTGCCGGTCATCCCGGATCTTGATAAAGTTTTTCTTCGCTACACCATTTCGTCTCGTTATTCTCTTGCAATGTTAAGTATATTTGTACATAACTTATGAAGGCACATACCCTAAATAGATTATAAGAAATTCAGTTAAAAGCACCCATTCAAAGAACTGAAATTCATTTTTGCTCATACACTGGTAGTATTTTCGAACCATCAGGAGTAGTCAAAGCTCCTATTCAATACAAGAGTCGTAAATCAATCAAAACTATGTACATCGTATCATTAAAATTTTCATTAATATTATTTATAATATTACTCCTTTTAAAGATGTTCAAGGTGGAGGTTAAAAAAGAAAACACAGAATTGCCTAACGTTTCGTCCTTAACAAATGCGGATTTCTTCAAAAGCTAAAACTGTCTTTAAGGCAATGTTGTCAATAAAAAACGAACGAAAATGATAACACAATTATATTAATTACACTGTGAGTTTTATGTATTTGAGTTACTTTTATTGTGTGTATTTGTTAATTTGAAAGAACAAATAAAAATTTTGATTGTTTGATACTTACATGACTTTGCTCAGCATTGATACTAGAAAAGATACCGGAAAAGGTACAAAGTTGACTTGAGTGGATGCGATTAACCCTGTATGCTTGTAAAAATTTGGTTAATGATCGCAGGGAGAACAACCACAACCACTATTATGTTTACATTCTTTCTAATTAATCTGCTTAATGCATAAAATTACAATAAGAAGTAAAGTACACCTAAGGATTTGATTCTCTAAACAGTATGAGATGGCATTGAAACATTTACCTAAATTTTTAAATGAAATTGAATGACATGAGCGTTGATGAAAACCAAACTATGTGCAACATAGAATTTAAAGTCGAAAATGACCAGACTTTGATGCAAAATGAAAGTAATTTAAACATTGAGACTGTACTACAGCTTTCGAAGAAACCTCCATATTTATTAGAGGCAAAACATCAGGCAATTCTGTACTAAAAACACAGTGTCTTTTTTTACCTCCACCCCCACCTTAAGGATCCTTAAAAGGAGTAATATTATAAATAAAGTCGATACCGGAGGAGTATACCCACTTTAAATATAATTCATTCATTAATAGAAATTGATTAAAACCAAGCCAATTCAAGAATATCAATCTACAAAATCGATCCTGTTTTATCAATTTTTTAAAGATTCTCAATAACTTTTGAACCTAAAGTATGTTTTAGTTCTTGATGTTACATGTGCGCTCAAGCTAAAAAAATGCAAAGCTCATTTTTTTCAAGAACGTGAAATTCCATTTGCTCTACGTGAAAATGTTGAAAAAGAATTAGGTGAACTCGAACGTGGTAATATAATTACCAAAGTCGAAACAAGTGACTAGGGTTCACCTCTTGTGTTGATTCCAAAACAGGATAGGTTGTTGGATTATAAATTAGGACTTAATACACAGTTAAACTCTGCTCATTATAAAATTTGCCAAATTGACGACATATGCTGAATAATCTTCGAAATTCAAAGGATTTTTCCCGACTTCGATATTTAAGCGTGAGAGATAGAGTGTTGGCACGATGGTATGCCAATAACAAAGCTATCTGGCAACTTGGAACTATCGTTAAAAAATTTGAACAGTTACATTATTTAGTTGAGTTAGACAAAGGATAACCAATGTTATTCCTCCTGTTGATCCAGCATTTTTTAATTCATGAAGAGAAGTCAAAATAGTTTCCATTTCTGATTTACCACTATCGCTTCTCATTCCTGATTCACTACCACCGCCTATTTTGAACAATCATTAAGAGTATTCAACACCGTTTGTAGATACAGAAGATTCTACTTCTCCAAATGACACCAGTATTTCTCCAATCCATTCTCCAAATATTTCTCTTGCCTTACGCGATAACGTAAATTTCCAGCTTATTTACACGATTATAATTTACGAAATTAATTAATTCAAACACTTAATCAATATCACTGCATATGAATACTAAATGGACCAGAGTTGGTATGTTTAGGTTTCGGTGGTTTTCCTAAACCTGGAATAAAATGGTTTGCCAAAGCGAACCAATCTACGACGGCGGTCTGAAAAGTTTTTGACCTCAACGTGAAGATGGCACCACTCGTCAATACAAGTCAGGGAATGTAGTTGTGCATTTTTTGACAGCGACACATCAAAGTTTCAACCATTTTGGACGCGCAATTTTTATTCGACAGTTGTTTGAGTGAGTCGATGTGAGTATTTTTGTGAAATTGAGAAAATCAAGTATCGAGTTGTCATAAAATATTTGTTTTTAAAAGGGAATACGCCTACGCAAATTAAAGATGAGTTAGACTCTGTGAACAGGGACTCTTCACCGTCATTTACCACTGTGAAATTTTGGGCAGCTGAATTTTAACGTGGCCGTAAGAACTTGGGATATGATGAACGTTCGGAACGTCCAAAAACTGTAACTACTGACTATAAAAGTTCGCCAAATGGTGTTACACGGCCACCGAATTAAAATGAAAGAGATAGCAGAGGCAATGAAAGTGTCCAAAAAACGTGTTTGTCACA
Source organism: Abscondita cerata (assembly GCA_030710515.1). Classification (NCBI taxonomy): domain Eukaryota; kingdom Metazoa; phylum Arthropoda; class Insecta; order Coleoptera; family Lampyridae; genus Abscondita; species Abscondita cerata. The sequence goes on along the minus strand of JALBCR010004772.1, from coordinate 102,677 downwards.
TATTAAATCAAGATCTAGGCATGAGAAAGCTGTCCGCGCGTAGTTGTGCATCTTTGGCAGCAACACATCAAAGTTTCAACCATTTTGGACGCTCAGTTTTTATTTGACAGTCGTTTGAGTAAGTCGATGTGAGTATTTTTGTGAAAATAGAGAAAATCAAGTATCGAGCTGTCATAAAATATTTGTTTTTGAAAGGGAATACGCCTACGCAAATTAAAGATGAGTTAGACTCTGTGTACAGGGACTCTTCACCGTCATTTACCACTGTGAAATTTTGGGCAGCTGAATTTAAACGTGGCCGTAAGAACTTGGGATATGATGAACGTTCGGAACGTCCAAAAACTGTAACTACTGACTATAACATCGCAAAAGTTCGCCAAATGGTGTTACACGACTACCGAATTGAAGTGAAAGAGATAGCAGAGGCAATGAAAGTGTCCAAAGAACGTGTTTGTCACATATTAAATCAAGATCTAAGCATGAGAAAGCTGTCCGCGCATTGGGTGCCGCGTTTGATAACGTTAGATCAAAAACGTGTTCGAATCAACATTTCCAATGCCTTGTTGGCGCAATAAACCCAAGTTTTGGCGCCAATTAATTATTGTAGATGAAACTTGGATACACCACTATACGTCTGAAACAAAAATACAGTCAAAACAGTGGACTGCAAAGGGGGAACCGGAAAGCAAAATCTTGCTGTTCCCTCAACTAAAAACTGCGCTCGTAGACATAGATTTTTGTCAAATGAGGAAGCAATGACCTTCGTGAACAATTATTTTGCAGAGAAAAACGCCGAGTACTATTTGGACGTATTAAAGAGATGGGAGCATCGCCAGGAGAAGTGTATAGAGTCACAAGGAGACTATGTAGAAAAATAAAAATAAATTTTAAGATAAAAATTCTTGTAGCTATGTTAGGTCGGAAACTTTTCAAACCACCCTTGTACAACTCTGTTGTTACGCCTGTTTGCTACATATTGGAACGTATATCTAAAAGTAGATTCGTTACGTGATAATAACTGCACGAGTTGTGGTCAAAATATCAAAATATGAGTAAGTATTAGGTAATATTAACAAGACGGGATTCATGTAAAATATAATCGATTTACACACAATATTCCAATAATAGTTTAGTTTAGCCACTGAGTCAATTTAAAAATAGTTTGATGATCACTGATATAAACGGATATCTACCTTTTTTAAGAATTTGTGGGCATCGCTTTTAAGCATCAGTAGATTTCATTGACGTAGGTTTCATTGTGATCGTTGGCTCATTAAATTTCATCTGGTGACAGTACTTACGTTTCTATATTATTTAGATAACTGAAAAAACCAGGGTTTGATTATTTGATCAAATTATTGAAATTTTCTTAATTAAATAGGTATAAAAAAAATATTTGTTAAATGATCATGATTCAACAAATAAAATTTTTTTTACTACTCTACTATTCCTAGACTATGGGCTACCCATGTGAGATTATAATTTTATCGCTTCTAAATGTACATTAAAATAAGCTCCCTACATTGATTGTAAATTGTATAAACTATAATAAAAATTGATGCATACTTAAATTACAGTTAATAGAATCATATTTTTAATCACGATGTAGTTAACATACCGCACAAAACTTTATTCGTATCAATGTTATATTATTAACCACCTGGTTGTCATAACTCATAAATAATTTATTAAAGCATTGTAAATTTTATTATATTTGGAAATAAAATTAAATTACGTTAACCAAATTACTCAATATAATAATCAACACGACTTACGATGTATAAATATGTAAGACAAATGGTGATTCTATGTAGACACTAACTAAAAACTATCGGTATTATTTTTATTAACTTGGATTCGTTTGTAAGTTATTCAAATACATTAGGAATCAATATTATTTAAACATTGAACGTCTAAATTGGTACGTGTTAAAATTTATATGTAAGTAATGTACGTTTCTTCACCTATGATTTTGGCCATGTTCTTGAATCGCAAGGTAATGTCTGTGACAAAAAGAAAACTCGATCAAAAAGGTTAATTTCAGTTTGTAAACAGAATTAATCTTTATCTTCTGATAAGCTGATTAAAGTAATATTATGTTTCAATTCATGTTGTGACAATTCTACTATGTTTTGAGAAATATAAAATTTGCAGTCCATTGCATTCATATACTAAATTACATCTTATCACAAAGTTTATGAAATATGAAATGGTGCTAAGTCGCGGACATACTTTGAACACTTGAATTTGTGACCAGCATGTATAAAATTAGCGCCTTTTTAGTTTCTTGAAAGCTTGTTAGAATAGGGTACATTTTTTTAGACAACTTAAGTTGATGTTTTTTTTTTGTCAAAAGAATCTAATACCCTGGAAATTTTGATTTGTGACCAGGATTAATAAAATAAACGTTTTTTTACGTTTTATTAGTTGACAGCACGCATTTGTTTAGTAGTGAACTCTTACACTTGAGTTTTCTCACTCCTAAAGAGTCCCAAAAGAACGAAACATCGTCGAGTGATTCTCGGTGTTTGTTTGCTATTGTACAAGCTCTTGCGAACTTATAGTTGGCTATAATTTTCGAAGGATCGACTTATGCAACTGCTTTTACACATCTGTCGACAAATTTGCTCAATACGATTGAATTTACGGACGTAATCGCGCCCAGAAGAATGGTTACAATTTGATCATAATATACATCGTCTAATTGGACAGATTGTTGTATAAAAGTTAATTTTCCAGGGAAGTAATTGGTAAATTAAAAACTAACATTACTTTATTGTTAAACGGCGATTTTATAGTGACTATAAGCCTGTCATATAAAAATTGCAGCTGTTCTTATCTGCACAAAATTATTATGTATGTGCTATATTTTGTATAAAAATTTCAACAATGCAATAAAAGCAGTTTTAGTTTTAGTTTTACGTAACACATACTTAGTTTAGAATGAAAGACAGAAACAACAAGAAATTTTGCCGAGATACGACAAAAATCATGGATGTCAAATATTACGCAACTCTCAACATGGTTTCTGATTAGATGAGAAATATTACTGTTAGTACAGGGTTTCTATAAATGATTGTCTCATCAAGTTGACAATTAAATGAACAAAATTAACAATAAAAGACAAAGAATACGATTACAACTAGAGATAATAATTACAACTGAACGATCAAATAACTGACAGATGATGACAGTAGCATAAATTAATTCACTATCAGTTTAAGCACCAAATTTGCATTTCTTAAATTTTCCAACACTCACCATCAACTTTTTTAGAGCTACAAATTTTCAGTTTTTTTCATTATAAATTATTTATTTATGTAACCAGTGATGAAACGCTTGAGCGAGGTCCTGCAATAATTTATGGGTTAAGAACTACAAGATTTTTTCTAATTTTCCCAAATGAAAGTGAAATGAAGTATTACTTCAAGATTTTTTTCGAATTTTCCCAAATGAAACGCATTTCGAATTCAATTTTAAGCGAGTATATCCGGTGTTTCCATTGTTACCATTTTCAAATCAAATGTCAAGATGATAACAAAAAATAATAAGGACGAAAAGTTAATTGATTTTTTTGTCCTGCTACAAAATAAAAATTACATAGAGGCTTTTAGATGATCCCACTTCTTTCTGCTACTGACTGCCGTTTTACAACAATATTTTTATAGTATACCTAGGCCATTTGAAAGAGGCCCACAAAAAATGAGAAATTTAGAATTTTGTCTTCAAATATAAAGGTAGGTGTGAAACTTTTTGAGGAAGAATTACCAATAAAGATACATAAAATATTATAATAAGCTAAATTGATGCCTTGGTAATGGCTTGATAAGTTCCCGCAAGTGATGAGAGCTCTTAATTATACGTCATTGGGTAAGGTTTTTTGATTAATTGTAGATAACGAACCTCGTTTTTTTCTAGGTGTTTTGTTGTTCTATCTTGTATAACTTTTGTTATAAGCGGTATATTAAGATCATTTTGGTTGGTTATGCACCATGGAGGGTTGTTGGTAAATATCTTTAAATTTTGTAATTGACATTTTTGTATGATTGAGACTTGCTGGTACAGACTCACAGTTCTCCTCCGTAGTTTTATAAAGCTGGAGGTGATGATTGTATGAATAAAAGTTTAGATTATTGAATAATTATTATGTGTTTATTTTTCTTGTTAACATGTTCATCCCGTTTGAATTTATTGTCTAGATGTAGCCCCAAATACTTCAGTGTAACGGATTGAGATGTTTCAATTTTGTTGTTGAATAGGAGACTACCGCTCACTAGGCAAAGCGAATGTAACATTTACCTTTAACTTAAGCCACTCTTCCAGTTAATTAAAATGATTTTGTACATATTGTGATTTAATATTTACCTCTTTATGACTCGCAAGTATAATTGTGTATAGATGTAGTTGGTTGATCAAAATTATATAATATTTACAAGAGAGGTTCCAAAACGCTTTCTTAAGTTACTCCTAAGAGAGTTGTACATACTTCATATTTCATAAACTTCACCTTGTATTTGCGTTTGACTGATTCTAATAGTTTGTGAAATTGAGGGCATTTAAAACAAATACATCCATCGATATCCTGGTAAAAATCTACTAGAAAAACCTTATGTACCTCTGTTTTTTGAATTCGATTCAGTCAAAATCGTCTGATTTGTGATTTTGTAAACACAGTTTACAGGAAAGCTCATTTAAAGTGGTTTGTGGTGATTTTGGCCATTAATGCTAGTTTAACGCTCCACTGTGACAGCAGCTTATTTTTCAGGAATGTTGAAAAGCTTTATAAAATAATAGCAGCTATTAGAACGACCGACGGCAAAAATTTGATACAACAATCCACACGTTCAGATTACGATTAAAATAAAATTGAATTGAAATATTTTTCTGCATTTTTAAATTTAATCACAGTAAAAGATAGTTGGTGTCACTATCTCACGGACAGTTGCTATGTACTCAGATTTTTTTTGCTCAGTATGAATAACATCTAAAAGGCGCGTACAGATCTGAGCAAACGAACCGAATGAGCACTTTGCGCCGAATGAGCATTCAGATGTGGACGTATGCACGTTCTGAACTAGGCTCATTCGGTGCACAAGCAAATAAATAAGTAAACAAAAAAAAAAAAAAATACAAAAAAAACAGACAAAGCAAAACAAAAAAAAAAAACAAAATAAAAAAAAAAAAAAAAAAAAAAAAAAAAAAAACAAAAAAATAAAAAAAATAAAAAAAAAAAAAAAAAAAAAAAAAAAAAAAAAAAAAAAAAAAAAAAAAAAAAAAAAAAAAAAAAAAAAAAAAAAAAAAAAAAAAAAAAAAAAAAAAAAAAAAAAAAATTAAAAAAAATTAAATATAAATAATATTTAATAATTTAAAAAAAAAAAAAAAAATTAAAAAATTAAAATATTTAAATAATAAAATTAAAAAATTAAAAAAAAAAAAAAAAAAAAAAAAAAAAAAAAAAAATATAATTATTTTTTTTTTTTAATAAACTTTAAAAAAAATTTTTAATTTTTTTTTTAAAATTTATTTTTATACAAAAATTACATAAAATATATCTATTTTGTGCTAAATTACTTCTATTTTTTTTTAAAGTAGTGGCTGATTTCTCTACTATTTGGGAACGTTTTAGTAATAAACTAAGCATAAAATCCGACAAATTGATTTAAAATTTTATTTTACATCATACTTGACACGATAATGTACAGAATAAGGGCGCATTTAATTTTTTTATTGATGACGCCATCTATATGTCAGTTAAACAGATGAACTGATTTGGGGGTGTATGTCAAAATGGTTAAACAGCCAGGCCTACTGAAAATTAGTCAGAAATAATTTTGTTCTTTTTTAATTTTGGTGATCGTCGGTCAAAAATATTATAGAAATTTCGTGTGTAGTGTTTTTACGGCACTCCAGCTAATGAGGAACTCGCCCTTTGGGCTCGTTCCTCAAACAAAACTGTCACGCCGTAAAATCTTACTTTCCACACTGTAATGTAAACAACTATTTTCGGTTCATTTGAATGTCTCAAAACAAACAAAATATCGTATACAATCAATATTGATTGAGATCCAGTAAGAAAAACGGTCCGGACCTGTCGATTTCTATTTTCAGTTGAGAATTTTCTTACGAGAATGTAAAATATACAGGATAATTTAAAAATGAGATATATAACATCGCCAAAGAAATTATGGCGTATATCTGTTGTATATTTTGTATATTTCACTTTCACGTCGGAAACACTCTAAACTAAAAACGAAATTTGACAAGTCTGTGCGTTTCTACTTTAAAATCTCAGTTTAAGAGGACGTAGGAAGGAAGGACGAACACGGCTCAACCCGGAAGATAATAATCTTAGTAAAAAAAACAGGCTCATTATTGAACTATTGAGGAACAATATTGAAACAAAAGTAAACTTATTTTATACACTGTAATAATTTGTTGCTTTACTAAGAACAAATTGAAGGAATCACCATCGCCGTCCCAGATTTAGACTGAATATTTTTTGTACCTTAATTCTTCCCAGTTTTCTTCGCTGTCTTGTAATGCATTACTGTAGCTGTTTGTTTGTTTCTACGTGGTACATTTTTCAAGGGTAGCAGAGAGGAAAGTCCCATTTCTTTAGCTCGTCATGTCCCAGGAATTATTTCACCTTCATTCTCGACATCAAAAGAGCCAACCGGAGAGTACAAATGTTTGTTCTACTTCTCCGTAGAAAATTATTCAGACAAACAATCGTCATTAGTAGTGGTTTTCTCGGAACACACTGGAAGCTATTCCAAACGCATTTTCAACGGCGTGCTCTGCTGAGCCGATAATTGAATACTCTTTCTACCGAAGCTTTATGATGGTAACCGCAGTACGGTTTCATTATATTTTCGGTCAAAGGAAAAGCTGCATCTGCTACAAATCCGTACGGTAATTTCAAGGTTCTTGTAGGAAGAGGTTTAGGTGCAGGAATATTCAATGAACAGTCTTCAATCTTTCCATAGAGAGCGCAATTGTTGAAGACTCCCCATCAGATATACGTTCTTGACAACCAATGTCCACGAAGGTGTAATTGTAATCAGCATCCAGTAGTGCCATAAGTACAATACTGAACTGCGATTTATAATTAATAAAGTCCACTATCTCAACTCCTTAGAGCTCTCCACATGATTCCATTTCAAGCGTGACATCGTTCTTCCATGGCTATGATGCTGAAGATGATAGTAATGCATAATATTTCTGATGTTCCAGTTCTTAGCTATACTCATTCTGTTTATGTTTAGAGTTTCATTTAGCACCCGTGAAGGAAATGCATATTGTTTATTTGTTTTGAAATATTTTGTATAAAATATAAGTTCCCGTCGCGGTCATTTCGAATATCATGCAAAATAAAAGAACTGTTAAGGCTTGACTTTTTTGAAGAAATAATTGTGACGATTATCTAATACGCCGGTGCCTCTTCAGCAATTCATAAATAATTATTAACGCGGCACTAGCTTTCCCCAGATTTTCCATTTTTACGCGGTCAATAAATGACAAAACAATTCGGCGAACTGATGGAGCGCCTCCGAATGCATGCTCGTGTGCTTCTGTGCGGGAAAATAAAAATTGTCCGAACAAATGCTCATTCGGTGCGAAGTTCTCATTCGGTTCGTTTGCTCAGATCTGTACGTGCATTAAAACGTGGATGTGATAGTCTATAACCATAGTATTCTTCTTGAAGTCGCATATCCGTTACCGGATGTTGCGCACCCCTCGCATGTATATGTGTTGTGCGTGACAGTAGACACATATACATGGGACCTACAGTTAACGCCGATTACGAACGGCTTAGTTGAAGGTTTACTAGGCAAGTATACTCTCACTGGTTTGCCATTGCCTTGCGAGAGGTACGGCCGAAAAATTCGATGTTTGCACCGGGAATTGAACCCGAGGTGCCTGTAACAACTAACGCACTTAACTGCAGAGCAACGACCATAGTATAGTATATAGAGAACACAATAGGAAAAGCAACGAAAATTCTAAACTATGAATCCATCTTTCCTAACAATTTTACAGAAACAGAAAAATATAAATGGCTATGGGCAACAACTGTTGAACCTGTTCTCCAAATTATGTATTCAAAAAAAATTTAAAAATAATTTTAAATTTTTATAATTTTTCAAATGTAAGATTAAAAATTGCAAGAGTTCTAAAGGCAGTTTTAAAAGAATTCGAAAAAAAATATATGGTCAAAAGCAATCCGTCAAACCATTTACATTTTCATCGACGTCGAAGGTCCGGTGATCGGCGCAAGGTTTTTGGGAGTTCCAAAGAATTCCATGGACAATTTTGTCGAGTATTCTAAGAGTAACAGCGATTTTTGTGGGAATACAAATTTAGCATCTACGTAAGAATTATTGGGGAAATTTTTTGAATACTTTCAAATACACTCAGTTCAAAAGTATCGTATAATTTTAAAAATTAAGTTTGAACTCATGAAATACACCTTAATATAAAATATTAATGTACGTGACTTGTTTGTCTAACTAAATTCTGATGTTTTTGTTGAACAAACCACAGAAAACAAAAAATGCGATAAGTGGTCGTTTTGTGACCTTAAGTGAAGATCTCAGCAGTATATAACCAATGTTATTAGTATTAACCAATCAAGTGTATTAGAACATTAAGAAGGTACATAGAAACTGGGAGTTATAATAAAAGACCAGTTTCGGGAGGTCCAAGATGATCATCATCATCCCTGCGGATGAATATGTTAAGGGAAATTGGGATTAGAACCAGAACGCTATTTTTGCAATTTTTTTTCAATTTTTCATTTAAGGTAACCAAACGTCTCTTTTACTTTATGACGATTTACTATACAGGGTGTCCCAAACTGAGTAGGATTACATGGCTATCTTTGTTATTAATGGAGATACAATTTTAGTTAAATAGGCAATAATGTACAGTTTATTATGTTAAATCAGATTATCCAGAAAAAATTCAAAAATTTCAAGTACTTCCAAAGATACCCGGAAAAACACGAACAAATACGTTTTCGAAAAAGTCCAATATTTCCGTAACCGTGCAAGTTACCAAAAATTTTCAGACAAAAGTTGCTTGTTGCGTCTAGGGAAATTTATTGTGATTTTCATTAAAGTACTCACTTTCACGGTTTTCGAGATACTGCTACGAACTTTATTTTATGTTTAGTTATTTGTTAAGATTTGTTTTCATGGTCTACTTGATGTAATACAATAAATTTCCAAATACGTAGCAATTTCATACCTTAAATCAAGATTGTGACATATCATTGAAAACAGAAACAAATTTAAATTTTTTCACGATAAAATCCAAGATGAAGAAGAAAGTGAAGTGAAAGTGGTTACTTTAATGAAAATTACAATAAATTTCCCTAGACGCAACAAGCAACTTTTGTCTGAGAAATTTTTTTATAATTTGCACGGTTACGGAAATATTGGCCATTTTCAAAAACGTAGTTTTTCGTGTTTTCCCGGATATCTTCGGAAATACTCGGAATTTTGAGTTTTTTTCTGCAGAATCTGATTCAGCATAATAAAATGTACATTATTGTCCATTTAACCAACATGGTATCTCCATTAATAATAAAGAAAGCCATGCAATCCTACTCAGTTTGAGACACCCTGTATATCATTAAACAAAATTTAAAGGGAATAAAAATGTTAACATTTAGTGAAATATTGTATGTTATGATCTAAAAGATTCTTTCGGCTTACAATTTACATACTATTTTTTGGCCATTGAATTGCTATTAAGTCAACGTTACCTAGTTTCTCTATACGTAGAAAGTAAAAACGTTCAGCAAGCAGTAATGTTTTGAAAATGCTAATATCAACAGTCAAATTCCTATTTTCAATTTCAGTCGCCATAAAATAAACCATAACGATCGAAAACGATTTGTTTAATAATTAAAAATGTGTTTGACCACAAAAGTCGCTGTTACTGTAGAACTCTGAACTCTTAGAAATTATTTTATTTGTTACATCAGGAATTTTAAAATTCAGCAAAAAATATCAAAGCATGTTAGGATCACCACTTTGGCATTGGGGTTTAACGCCTATTTTGAAAATGGAAAAACGATGTGGTAATGAATTATTGCTGCGTATAATGATTCATTGATTGACGTATACTATACTATACTACATGACTAGCTACTATTTTACAATCGAGTTGTAATCGGTATTTATATGATTCATTTGCATTTTGCAAGGCTGTTTACGCGACTTATATATAAAATCTTAAAGTACAAATTATATTGTTAATAAACTTAAGCTATTTGCAGCAGTTTTAAAATATTTTTTTATATTTTTGAAGAAAGCCAAATTACTTTATCTTTAGGAAGAGTCACGAGATATTGTATGAACTTCTCAAAATTATTCAATTTTGAAGTTGGGTGTGTTAGCACCTCATTTTTTAATTGATATTTTGGCACTGTAATTTTTTTTAGTAATATAAAAGACCTCTTATACTTATCAAAAGAACCTGCAACTCTAAACTATCAAGAACTAAAGTTAGGTTGTTTACGTCATAGAATTGTACTTTAATTTCATTTTCAAATATCAATTCAGTTCAATCTTATTGTTGTTTATTCATAGAAACGAGTACTTATACACTATTAAATTATAATAACTATCTACTCATTTTGATAAATAGTGTCAATAATTAGTGGTAAACTAATTTTTATTATGTAATCCTTATGGCCCGCTATAAAAAAATATACTGAATTTGTTAATCTGTATTTACGTTTAAAAAATATTATTTCAAGTATCGCTTTGTTCCGACGCGGTATTATAAAGAACATAAGTTGACTATTTATCAGTTTACATAAAAACAGTAGACACTGACATCCCTTTTAAATTATCTCCTCTTTGATAATAACATATACAAAAATTTTCCGTTCTGATAAAATTCGCTTCAATTAAAATAATTAAAGCTTTTATTCCATGACGATCTACGTGGTGTCGTAACAGATTATGTCAAGAACATCAACGGTACATAATTTGATTTATATTATCTCCCAATTATTTAAAGTAAGTCGCAATATTCCAAGTAAGTGCTGGTGTCAATTTCTTGCGGGTGTTTGTATTTGTAGAGGAGTCAATGTTCGCTTCTGCCTGCAAGTCTTACTCGCACTTGCAAAGTGCTGCACAATACTTTATTTACACCGAAGCTTATTTAAGTTTGTGAAACAGTTGTATTAATAATGAATAAATAATTATTTTTACAAATAGTTAAGGTAATGGTTAAAAAAGTTGCAAATAATGTTACTTGATGTTAAAATGTCAACACTAAAACAAACTTGATTTGAATTTGTAAAATTTTTAAATTTCCGAAAAACTACAATCCACGAAAGAAATGTGTTTGTTGCCAAAATTTAATATTGTCATCTTGATGTTGAGGTTATGCAATGATACCGACGGATATTACAAAATTTTTTGCGGGCTTAGACCTGTAAACGATTAATTTCTAGCCGTTTATGCAAAATCATATTGCACAAAAACTAGTATAGAAAGGAAATTGTGATTTTCGTTCCTAAAGAGTTTGTTTTTTTGTAGCAGCTTTGATTATTTATTACTACTAAATCAACTTCGAAATTAATGAACTGAGTGCATCTAACATTCAACGACATTACCCTATATTTAAAGCTATGACGTTATTATATACGGGAGGGGTTCAAAATTGATTGGATTAGAGTTAGTAAAGTTCGTTTGCGATAGCAATACGATGACGTCACGCAGTAGTTTGTTACAACGTTAACATATAACTTTACTTTTCTACTACCTGCACTTCTAAGGGTGTCGTGAAGTTTTGCCAACTTAACTTTAATTTACATTAGGTATGGTAACAATAAAAAATTCAATGTTATAATTGGCTGTAACAATATACTAAATTTGATGTCATCCTATTCTTAACGTAAACCGACTTTAAACTATGGACGCCGATTATTTAGTATTTAAATGTATTTCTAAAAAATATTTATTGTACACAATTATTGACATCATGGGATTTCGAAATAAACTTTTTTTTTTGAAAAGTAGTAACGGTTTAGATATAAAGTCCTTGACATATAACCGTATAACACAGAGCATTTTTTCTATGGTGATTTACTAGGACACATTAGGTTTCATCTAGGGGCGAAAAATTGCAATTTTGTTTCGAAAATAGCTTTTTCTATCTTTTAAAGAGCAAAATAGAAATATAAGCCATCCGCACAAAGCGTTCTAGCCGTCTGTTCCGAAAAAAGGATGTCATTATGCTAATGTTATTGAAACATAAAATTTCATTCCCTAACTTTCGTCCACTGAACTTACAGATCGTTTTAAAATAAATTTGTGAGAAAACTGTTTATAAATTTGTCTTTTGGGAGAGACCTATATTAGATCAATAATTTTGGTTAATTGCCTGCGTCGTTTGCCGCACCTACTATAATCATCGATTCTTCTTGTACAACACCCACGCAAGAGATGAGCTCTATTTCCCTTATTTTATTCGCGAAAACAAAGTAAGCGTCCAATTTATAGTTAATTATACAAAAATATATTCTAATTATATGTTATGATAAAAACGACAAACACTGGTAATCGAAAAAAATTTAGAAAAACAGTTCATTTTCCTCACCTCTTATCAGTTTCCTGTTCCGATTCGGAATGATAACCATCGCTGTGGCAAGGACTTTCCGAAACTTGCATTAGTTCCAGGAGGGCGCCACAACCTCGAGTGAATGTCATTAACAATGTTGCAAGCGGCTTATCTTCATCAATTGGTTGTAATCTAAAATGGGATGTTTGTTTAAGCCTTCAGCACGATTAGTTATAAACGAAGTTCTGCATTGAAAAAGTAGGTACACAAATTACTTTATCGAAAAACTGAAACTTCACAAAGTTAATTGTTATCACAGTGCCCATAAATTTTCAAGTTAATAAGTTAAGTCAACTTGATTCTATTGCCAAATAAAATTAAATTGACAAAACTTACTTCCCTGAAAAAAATTAAATATTTTTATTTGACATGGGTATAAAATCAAATTTTCAAGACTTTAAAGTTCAAGGCTAGCCAAGAAAAGAAATACAGGCAGACATTTCTGGATCTCGTTGATATCATCAACAAAATTTACTAACAATAACTTATCGTCCCTTTTAAATTTAAAACCAAGACTATGTAAGTAACAATCAGAAGACTAAAAACAGCTTTTCTAATTTCATTTCTGTTGTAGCTTTGAATTATTCTTTATCTGCAGAGTTTGCTACTAAAATGAAATTTGTGAAGCTGTACATTTCGGAAAAACTCATTCGTTTATATTTTGACTTTTTGATATTTGTCTGTATTTTCTTTAATAAAACAATATCATTAAATTTATTATTATTTCTATGATATGCAAGCTTAAGCTTAAAATTGTCTAGTTTTGAGTCATATTAAAATTTTCATTGCTAAAAAGTTGCACAAATTAGTCAAATTACGAAATAGAATTTACTTGCAAAGTTGATACTTTCTGGTGATAGATTCATTATTCAACTGAGAAAGCTCATTGAACATTCTGCATATTCTACTGCAAGACGTACAGAAAACGACGCCGCCGCCGTCCAGATTTGATTTGATGTATTTTAACATTATATCGTTGGATCATATTTAAAAACATATTCGTTATCACAGAGTTTCTCTATTAATTCCTGGAAGAATCAACTATGTCCACCATATTCCAAATTACTGATGTATACTCCACTTGTCCATGTATTACCTTTGATCAGTATTTTTCGCCAAACTAAAGTATTAGTTCTATTGTCCTAAAACTTCACATCATGGGACCGAATATAGATCCTTGAGATATCCTAGAATCTTAAATGTCGTTGCTAAACATTGTTTATAATTAGCGTATATGATACGATGTTTTACAACTTATATTGTGCAAAATTCAATCTTTATAATAAAAATTTATATCACTTTATGAGATTCTTAGTCAATAAACACCATATTTTCTGATAATGTAAATGTTAATCTCGAAAAGCAGCTCTCGACGAAACTTCCCACCTCCAAGATTTACATCCGGTAATACTTGCTTTATTTTCCACTCATCAGAGATCGTGAGTCTCTTCAATAGTTTCATAACAAGTTGATCTATAGCAAATTTTGTTTTGTTTGAGTCGTAATAGATGTTTTTCGCTAGATTTAGTGTTGACCAACACAACAACTTTGTAATTCAATTGTTTTGAGGCCAACCATTTATTGAACTTAAATTTATAAAAATATACTGATAAAGAAATTAAGACAAAAGGCAGAGATTTTGAAAAAAATTTGATGTAGAAGATCACATTGTAAGAGTTATCAAATGCAGAATAGTAGATCTGTTGTTCTTGCTTTAACGCTTTCTGTTGTACACCCAATAGATACAGTAAAACGTTGGGATAAATCGGTTAATGAGAATATTTAAGCAGATAGTCCATGTATAGTACAGTCGTATAACAAGTTCTTCGATTCTGCTACTGCTTTGTGCTTGTAAAATCGAAGAAGGCTATTTTTTTCATTTTCTTTATTAGTGTGTGGTAAATCTGAAATACAACCACCTTCACTAATCTGCTGATGCATTGTGTAAAATGAATAAGGTTCGACAAGAAAAAAGAAGAGCAAACTGTCAATAGTTGAAGCAGAGTATACAAAAAAAAATGCATCATGTATCTAAGGGCCGAATTCAGAGAGCGTTCTAAAAACCTACTCACACTCATGCGTTACTTATAGATCTCTAACTTCACTAATTGGTATTTAGAAACGAATAAAGAGCAATTAGTGACTAAAATGCACCTAACTAGTAAGTGAACAGTGAAGGAGATTTCAGCCAAACTTAAGTCAGAAATGAGTGACTAACCAGTTGAGGGTGAATTTGATATTAGGGCGCTCTCTGAATATTCGGCTTTAAATCACACAAAAGAAAGTTCCCATTGTTGTTATTTTGAAATTGATGTGAAGTGAAGGGGTCACAGAATATTTGGATGTTTATGTGAAGAAAACTTAAGCTCATGATTCTACAAATACGGCACATTTCAAAATTCAAATTATGACTTAAGCTATTCGTTGACATACACATGTTTGTAGCAGCTTGCAGTCTGTAAATAAAGTACAACCGTAGAAGAATAAACATGAAGTGTTTTGATTTTGGCAAAATGTATTTTAACCAAAATGATTACGACCAGTTACCGGATGCGTGATTGATGCAGAATGTATTCCACCCATCAATCCCCAACATCAATTTTAACTTTTCAACTTTTAAATTACAACAATTATAATTAAACATTTAAAAAATTCATTAAATAATCCCGTTTAAAAACCTTCGGCTTGACTGTCGGACTAGTTACTTATGTCATTGAAAAGGAATCAACATTTTATTTTTTATTTATTTTTTTATTTCATTTCTTACGTCAAAACGTACGTCAATTTTTTTAGAATTTTTTTGTGTGTGTTTTTTAGGGGTTTTTGGTGCAAATATAAAATATGGAAGGTGATCAGTACTTTACAGTACTCCATGGTCAACAAGAAAAACATGTTGTTCCTGAGAATCACTACTTTGGTTTCTGGACCCGGTCACCAAGACCCTCCCGGATAGTTAGGAAAAAATGTACAATACAATTTCAAAAACACAGTCACATACTAATATAGGGCACACACAAATATTCTGCAAATTGGTGTTGAGGGGTTTAGTAAGAACAAATCCGATTTCTTGTCTAATATTTGCTTCAGGAATAGGGTCGATATTTTACTTTTACAGGAAACACACTGTGGAGATGAGATTGTTTTGCTATTTCTTTAACCTACTTTTTTTTCCGTCATTGTGACTGGCGCTTGGACCGGTCTATTATGTGTCGTCATGCAATGGCTGTGCTGTAATATTTAATGTTTTTATTAACCTTCTATAATGTTTACACACTTAGTTAATATTATTACATATGAATACTAGGGTGGGTAAGGTTTGGCATGTTTAGGTTTTAATGGTTTTCCTATACCTTGAAGCAAATGCTTTGCCAAGACGAACCGATCCACAATTGTACATGGTTTCGTCACCACACTGTACAGGTTTATACTGATCTTCTGGGGCACCATACATAACACATACATCACAATAGAATATTTAAAATGTACCATACGATTAAATAAATAAAAAACATATAAATGCAGCCTGAACGTCATTTTAGTAATTTTAGAGGAATAAAAATTTAATTGCAGCAACAAAAACATCTCTGGAATTGGTCCTTGTGTGGAAATAATAAATGTATCGTAATACAATTTATAAAAACAAATATTTTAAAATAAACAAACAAAAGATTTAATTTAAAATGGCAAAAGTTAGGTAATCAGCTTTTAAACTAAACCAGATTCCAATATCAAACATTTTATTTAGTTTTAAAGTGTTTTAAATGTTTTATATATTTACCCTAAATAAGCTTCTTACAATTTTGGCAACATTTTGATGACATATCTTTTACCATTACGACGCAATATAATCCCAAAAGATTTTTTTCTTTCAACGTTGACTGAGACCCTATTCCTTACACAAATTTTCTGCTTATTTTTCTAGGTTGTAACCATGTTCGAAAATGAAGTAGAAGACCAGCAAATCAAATAGATCCTGATACAATATTGAGCTAATTTGCAATATTAAAACATATCGGTTTCTTTTGCAAAGTTTTCAACTTTTCAATATTTTCCAGTGTACAGAAGAACAATTAATTTAAAAACATTTAAGTTCCATTTACAATTTAAAAAAAACACCAAATAAAAAGTTGCAGAACGGAATGGATGTTGATAGATAAACATGCCAAAATATATCACACTAGTAGTTTGCCTTAATCGTCTACATTTACCAAAGCTAACATTTTTTTAACAACAAAGATGACGTGAATGAATTGTTCAGTCCAAAAGAAAAATACTTGGTATGAAGCAAGTAGGAAGTGTTGTGTCTTCAAAACGCGGCCAATTAGTGAGTAGGGAAAGCTACTGGTAACCACATTCTGCGAATATTCCACATGTATATTATTATTTTCTAACTGGAGTAATGATTCACTGTGTCACAAATTTTTGTATTATTTTCATAACAGTCAACTATAAAAGGAAGAAAGTGTTTTCTTCTCATAGATAAGCTTGTAAGTACATCTATTATTTGCCACCATAGTAACTCTTCACACTTGGTTTTAGTACATGTGGACTATCCACATTCACACTGAAGAAACTTTCTTATGTTTAGTCAGTGTCAGTTTCATATTCATCTAATAATCGCATCATGGAGCAGAAGTTTGTTCAGTGCTTCATCATATTTCATGTTAATGTCAAAAAACCAAAATATGTCAGTGTTTTTCCAAAAGCTGCACTAAAAAACACTGCACTGGAAAACCAAGGAAAAATAGTATGATATACAAAGAGGAGGAGACAAAAACAAAAAAAATGTGCATTGAAAAAAAGGTGCAAACAATTTCTTTTAGCGATATGAAGATCAAGATGATGATATAACGTTAGAAAACATTTTTGCAAAGAAATAACTAAAATTAATTAAAGAAAAACAGAGTAGTTACTTTGTTGGACATATAAACAACCCAGAAAAGTATGAATGAATCAATCGTTAATCGTTTGGTGGGAAAATTACTCAGGATGAAACAAATTACAGAAATGAAAGCATTCCTACAATTAATGTTTGAACAAATTAGTCCCAAACGGCGTATTTAAAATTTATTCCAAAATTCTCATGCTATTGAGAAAAAAAAAGTTTGCGATTAATTACTGCTGTGGGCAAAGTTTAAGAATAATATTTGTTTATTATATTTTATGACCTTCTGCGGGTATCATCAAATTTTTGACGTCATTTAAAGTCATCTAAATTTCAAATTACCAATTACGTGGGGAAAATACTTGTCAACAACTAAAAAGTGTTATTGAAACAACAACATCTTCAATTATCCCTTTCCAGTTTTTTGGCCAAACTTCGTCAAGCTTCAGTTTTTATTTAATTAATATATTCAGGATGCAGGCCCATACCGTAAGAAATATTAACCTTATGTATTTAAACATACAGAACCATGTTACTGGGTTCTTTGGATCTGAGGTAGGTATGATGCGACATCAACAAAATTAATTTGTAACTAAAAGAATATAATAACCTTTTCAGTTGCGAAATGCAGAATAAAGCTTCTTTGTCATTTTGGACACGAACACTCAGAGTGTCAATTAAAATCTTCAACTGCTTCAAAGCTGGTTTATCCAACACGGTCAATAACGTTGTATTATCAATCAGACGTTGTTGAACGTCTTCAAAATACAGCGACAACAATCTATGATGCGAAGCGTCTACTGGTTTCTTCGCATCGTTCGAAACCAAACCCAGATCGTCAATTTTATGCAAAGCATTTTTGTATGCTTCAATATGATGAACAATTTCCGTTTTGAGGGCAGCGTGTAAATGGGTCAACCCAGTCACATCAGGCGTTAACCCGTGACATCCGAGACCTAAAACAAAACGCTTCACTTTTGTGCAACTAAGGGAAAAAACTCACCTCGAACGGCTTGCTCGAAAGCTTTCTTCTTTGACACCAAAAGAGTGCGAACGTTTGGTTGGAATTTAACCACCACTTCCGCCAACTTTCTTACTTTTGTTTTTAAACCGGGATCTTCGTGCAAAGATAACAATCTTACTAATTGCCATATTACCGGTTCGGCATTTATGTTCGGACGTTGATTCGATGTAACCAATCTGAAATAAAATTTACTTAATGAGCAAATATATCTGGTGTAACAAGTGTGTGAGAGTTTTCTCACAAATAAACAAAAATAAGAACAAGTTCAAAGAGACGCGTTTTATTACCTGTCTTCTTGATTAAATTGAAGATAAGTCAATATGTATTATAAACCAACTTTCTGTTGGTGAAAGTTCGCCTAGTTTTTTTTTAATTCGACATAGTGACAGTAAGGTATTTATTGCAGATACTTCTACTTAATCATATTTTTAAAGTTGAAATTAGGTTTTTCTTCAATGAAAGAATTTAGAATGTCAATGATCATTACAATAACGCTAATGAGAAAAGTAGAATGGTTTATTTAAAAAATTTTTGAAAGCAGTTTTTAAGTTCAAAATAAAAAAAATGTTTTTAACTAGTACAACGCGCGGATGTATTTACATGCCACTTAATCCATCAGTGAAAGTGTTATGCGTTTCTTGGGAATTGTATTAAAAGTCGTCCATTTTTCATTAACTACTTCTGTATCATATTGTTTTCATTTGGAAAAGTTAATTGTGTTCTTAATTGTATAAAAAAACTGTTATTGTTTGTACATAATTGTTAGTACCGCTACATGAATAAAACAATGCAAAGAGATTATAATTAAATACAAGAATACTATATTGTATTCTAATTAATAGAATGTAATATGTCCGCCTAATGTGCCAAGAAATTATGTTTCTAATCTAAACTGAACGCTTAAATATGCTTTAAAAAGTAAGACAGTAGCAGACAGCAAGACATTATAATGACGCATATGTAGAATAATGCAGCACTGAGGAGGCAATCCTGATATTTTGATAAAATGTTACTCTTTTGATACTTTGGCCTAAATTACCATTGAGTAAATGAATGTATAGAGAGTAGATGTTGAAAAATACTGGCATGGTGTAATTATAATCAAAATAAATTTATTTTTTAATGCCGGATTTGGATAACTTTGATAACTCAGTTAACCAATTCCTAAATATGATATTTACCGTTCATTTTTTTTGTTTATTTTACTAATTTACTCCTTTGAAATAAGGTTTTTTAATCGGAGATAAAACATGTAATTGCCCAATAAAGTATTGTTTGATCAGTTGCTTACCATAAATAACGTCAAGGTATTAAAACTATATGCTCCAAAGTATCAAGACCTACTATCACAAAAATAATCCTTAGTAGACTACAGGAACATGTCATCACTCAATTAATCAAAAGTTTATTATGTACCAGATAGGATTGGTTTATAAAAACTGTGTAATTGAAGCAGTAAATATTCAGAGTCTCAAAAAGACGAAATGCGCGCATCAACAATAAACAAAAGTTGATGTTGGAACTTTTAACAGAATTCTGGTTAGAGTGAAAATGCAATGCGCTTGTATTCGAACTTCTATGTACACAGTAAAAACTTCAATGAGTATTAATGGTGTTTTTTTTAAACATTTATTTTAGTTTAAAGTTTTGCAACATCATCTGTTAATTTTAAATATTCTAAAGCTCGATTTCATAGTAAATTTTCTTAAATAGAGAAAGTCATAAAAAACACATACCCCAACTACTTCTTGTGCCACTTGTTTTTTAGTATATACTATTGTAAGTATAGTCTGTTTACGTTAAGAATAGGATAACGTCAAACTAGGTAATTTATTACAGCCAATATAGCATTGAAAATTTTCTGTTACCATAATGTAAAGTTACTTACTTATGTTAAGTTGGCAAAACTTTACGATGTTGCGATATACTTTCCTGCATTTCCAATCAGTTGTTGTTTACATAGTTTTATATATTTCTTTTTCAACTGAATGAACAAAATTATGCTTATTATTGATTATTGTGCAAAATTGTGGTCGGTTTTACAAGAAAAGTGGTTATCGTTTTCAATCTAATTAGGATTGCAAGTAGTAGGTAAGGAAAGTTATATGCAAAAATGGTAATCTTGTAATAAACTGCTAGGTGACGTCATCCCATTGCTATCGTGAAAGAACTTTAGGTCGATTAATATAAGTTAATGTTTATGGTGTAAATCTATGATAGTTCAGTCTGAAATTGGTTTCAAATATTTCTTAATTCTTTCTTTGATGAAATATGGCAAATTGTAAATGCAGATTTAAATTGGATTGCGTTTTATTATTGAACTAACTTAATTTGAAAAGAGTAGGGTCTTCTTCCAATGCTAAATTCTTGTAGTTATAAATCTGTCTTTTTTTAAAGTTAAATACCATTTACTCAAAACGTGAATAATAACATGGTATCAAAAAATCATTTAAATAAAGCGTTCGGATAAATAATATAGCGTAAACAGTATGTTACAAGCGAACCTCTCAAGACGCGAGTCGGGTTTAAAAGCATGAGCCGGAGGTGAGTGCTTTTAACGAAGCAAGTGTTTGAAAGACTCTCATGTACGTGCACTATAAGCAATTTTTTATACCTGTAAATTCTAAAAAAAAATTAAATTTATTTGCAATGTTATCAGTCATAATTTGGAAATTTTCTCCTCTGATAATTTGATTCCTATTGCTGAACTTTAAACAAATGACTGCCTAACTCAATGAAATAAAATTTGATCCTTTTAGTTGGTCTTAGGCCCTCGTGTCAAACTAAATTCGTCAAAGTAAATTCGTTGTCGAGAAGATTGAGCACGACGTGGTCTTCTTTACAAGCGTCACAGGTTGTGCTATAAGAATTATGATGAGGTATAACAAAAAAACATTTATTGACAACCGATATTAAATATAGAAATATATAGAAATAATTGTTATTTACATTAGAACCAGAAGTTATCACAGTAGCCAAAAAGAATTATTGAGAGTACAGGACACTTAGGTTAAATACTCATTCACGTTAGAGTAGCATGGGGCGGCGCGTACTTTTATCCCATCCAAGCAAACTTTTGTTCCACACATTTTCAAACTTTTGGCTCCGTGCTACTCTATTCTATTTAAAGACTCTCAAATATTTGTTTTTGTTTTTAGAAATTGTAAAAGAAAAACAGAGAACAAGCTTTGCACTAATGATAAACTAAATACGACTAGAGATCTGATACGTGATGGTCATTTTCAAGCAGTTGCTTTAACGATTGATGTACACGAATCAACTTTACGTAAAAGGCTACGTTCGGGATATGGCGCAAAAAGCTTCGGAAGGTTTAGACCGGTTTTTACAGAAGAAATGGAACGTTTGCTGGTTCAATATTGCAAAGATATACACAATAGATTTTTTGGACTTTAAAATCGTTAAGAAAAATATCTTACGAATATGTACCCGGTTTACCCATTTCACAACAAAAAAAAATTAGCTACTATAGACTGAGCATATAACTTTGTTAAAAAATATGGCCTATCATTGAAAAATCCATCAACACCAGCTTATTCATTTATTAGCTGAAGCACTTCCAGAAACAAATTCGAGCAGATAAGGAAAATCCAGTATTAGCAATACTAGACAATCATTCGTCCCACCGCTCATTGCGAGCTATAGAATACTGCAATACATACATACATTTATTAATACAACCATTAGACCAATGTTACTTTACGCCGTTGAAAGTTTTTTATGCAGATGAATGTGACCGTCGGCTAACAAATAATTGAGGACGTCAAATAACACATTTTCAAATAGCCGGATTAATTGGTCGTGCCTATGAGCGTATTTCTACAATGGACAATGGAATTAAATATTTCGAAACTTGTTAAATCTATCCAATAAACAAGAACGCATTTTCTTCCGTCATCCGTTACTGAAATACATGAAAATCCTAAAAAAAAATGTAGTACAAATGAACAAGTTTTCAGATTCGGATCCAAAATTGTCAATATTCACATGAAAGCAAGTCAAAAAAGAATATTTCGTTTAATGACCTAAATCCCCCTTCTACATTACGGGCCTGTACCGAAATCGACTTAGTTCACAAATTATTTTACCCCTTCGCAGAAGATCAGAAAATAAAAAGAGAAGAAAACAAGGTCAAAAATCAGAAATCCTTTCAAGCACTCCATTAAAACAATTTAATTGTAGAAATGAATCAGAAATTAAACAAATCTAAAAAGCAACATTGATGATATTCTTCAGAGGAGTAAATGTAAAACGGCAAAAGAAGATAATTTTTAAATTAGAATTGCCTGAAGAAAATAAAACAAAAAAAAACCGATAAAATCGTTGCCTGTTCTGCTTGCAAAAAAAATAACCGTCAACAGAAGACTTAATCAAAGGTGGTAATTGTTTAAGCTGGTGGCACCTACAATGTACATCATATGAAAATAAAAACCTTTTTATTTGCGATGTTTGTGTTTATTGAATAGTGATGTTGGAACTTTATCCCATACTAACTGGAATATTGCCCAACTAGTGGAACAAATCTTCGATTTTACACTACTTAACTTCTTTAAAGTTTGTGTCCCTTTTGTTAATGTTTGGAAAAAAAAAATTTTTTTTTTTAAAATAAGTGTTGTATTATTGTTACAGCCCCAGCATGCTACTCTAAATGGCATTTTTTAAAACTGAAATATTTATTGTATTAAACATTTAAAAATCGTTTTAATTTGATTGAAAATAAAAATTCAACGATATGTTAATGACCAACGCAATGCATCATGACAATAACAAGAATATTAGGCAACAAACTTAAAAAGTGAGGTTTTCTGAATAAGTACAACCATGCCTGTATAATATTAAATAAAAATGTTTTCAATCACTGACCATTGCTGCAATAATTTCAAAAAACAGTGATTGAAGATGATAGACGTAAGTAAGGTGGTTTCATGGAACAAGCACGTTATTTACCTTCCTTGGTCCACTTGCTAGGCTTATAGACTCAGACCCATTCTGTAAAGAATCACTTTACTGACTTGGTGCATAAATAACTATTAGACCTGTGCAAATATTATTAAGTTTTAGGGGCATTTTTAATCAAATAAGAAAAAATGTCTAGCAACTAGTGTTGGAAATCTGAACCAGTGTAATTCGAAATAGTTATCGAAGTTGATGTGGTTCTCTGTGGAATGAAATAATCAATTGATTATATAGACCAATCAAGATGCACATCTCATTAAAAGCGTCTTGAATCCAAGCCATCAACTCATTTCTGTAATTTGGTTTGGCCTGTCGGTATACCAGCACCTTGGCATACTACATAGCATCTATAACAAATTTGACAAAAGTGAAGAGAATCATTTTTGCATAAAATTTTGCGCAGAATCTGTTTCAAAATTTAGAGCATTATCTACCCCTCTTCAACTACCTTCAATTATAAAAGTGAGGATCGTAATATCTCACACCAACAATTTTCTGTGGTTACAATGTCAACAGATACAACTTAATTGAAAAAACTAAAAACGTTATCGTTTGTGTTTAGAGAAAGTTTTCCAACAGTTCCAAACAGACACCGACGGTCATATCGGATTCGAAAGTTCGTCCAACAATAACATCGTCAATCGAAAATTTGCTACCATTCAAGTCGAGTAGAGTCTATAAAATGTCTTACCAAAGGTCTTACAAAATGGTGTGTACAGAAAAATGTAACGGTGTATTCTAAATACGTTTTAGTTGCATACTTTTGAAATTAGCTAAAAACATGAAAAGTTCCTCGTTATGGTCTGATTATCCAATGATAAAGGCATTATTGAATCTGAAGAAAAATCAAGACCTTATGAGGTATTTGAAATTGCTGCTTTCTGAAGAAGCAAGGGGAAGATTATAACTTCAAAAAGGCAAAGGTTTAAACCAAAGGCCACTTTGATATCTTCATGTTGCTGTTCCACATGAGAAGTATCTGGGTACAAATATGTACTGCTTTATTTTGCAGTGTGTATTAAATCTCCTTACCATAGAAATAAATAAATAAATAAATTAAATCTTTTACATTTTCAGATGATTTAATATCTGGTGCTTCTGGGGCATGTTAACGCCACGAACTTTCAAAGATGAAAATCTAAGCCATCGAAGACCTATTACTACTGGTAATAAAAATTCCCGAAACTAAAACAAGACAGCATCTACATTTACCACCATAGGAGAAGAATTTATAACTAAATATAGACTATACGTTAATTTGCGTCCAGCTGACTTTGAGGAACAAAGATTCTTCATGAAATATCAAAATGGAAAATGCTACAGAATGGTGATGGGCATACCTAAACTAGGTAATGCAGCATTGTATTTAAATCTACTCAACGCAAAAAAGTAGACAGACCATTCTTTAAGAAGAACCTCAGCGACTTCCTGGCAGATAAAAGAGGAGATCTTACTACTCTAAAACGCCATGGAGAGTGGCGTTCTAGTTCCGTCGCTAAAAAAAAAACAGGTAACAATAGTTCTAAACAGACCTGTAAAAACTACTTGAATATACCTGAAATATCAGAACAACAAAACGATTGAACAATCTTTAATTGCGGTAAATCATTAACATGCTTACGGATGCTCTAACTAAACTAATTTTCGTTTGTGGTCAGAACGTCATCCTTGACGTAGGAATTTAGTTCTTAGAGCGTGCGGTCTCTATAAGTGGATCAGCCCGAGGTTCTGTCATGGAAAACCCGAAGTTGGGAAATATTAATAATCATTTAGGCAAAATGTGTGCAAGTTATCTGTTTCAAAACCCAAACTTAAATAATTGTACGTTTTTAATAATGATTTCGTTGAAATGTTTAAGTTTTATTTTTATACTAGGTGTCCCGTCCCGCTTTGCTACGCCAAATAAAAGAATTGATAGCAGTTATCTGTTATCCTCCCGAAGAAGAAGCAAAAGCATCACTGATTTTTTAAAAATCATATCACAGAAAGTATGGGTCCGATCTCAAAAAAAAAAAAAAAAAATCACGAACTTACAACTTTTATGATTTACAATTTTCCGATAAAGTGACATTATCACCCCTGAAAAGACAAATTTACAGTTAGGGGTCAATATCGTTTCTTCTAACAAAATGTCAGAATAAAAGATAGATCTAAAAATCCTCTACAATTTTTATTGGGACTTTTTTGCGGTGAACCGTTTAGCCGCTAGTTCAATTCGCGAAAACAACCCCCGTTCTCAAAATGCTCGGTGGGGATGATGAAAAACTGGCTCCGGGCTCCTTGCAAGGTCCTCTACAATATCAAACATAAAATTGCTGCCGGAATTTTTTCCAATTCAAACCCTAATTTTTAATGTACTATAACGGTTTAGGAGGAGTTCAAGGACAAACAAACAAACAAACACACACACATTCATTTTTATAAATTTGATTATTAGGCACATAAAATAGGCAAAAGTCGCTATTTTATTTGCTTAATCCCATAAAGTGGCACTTATGTGACATATGAAAAAAAAATACATTTTATCTTTTTTTTGGAAGTTTACTACTACTATACTTGTTGCAGTCAACATACATGGTAGGGCAGCGGCTTGATATTCATGTAATATAATAATATGGCTGAATACAGTGTGTAACGAAAAATTTCAAGCTTTTATAACTCATTCAAAAATAGTATTTAAATTTTCTCAAATAATCGAAATTTGAGCCGCAGTGTATACGAAGCTTTTCATAACGTTGCTAAAATATGATCATGTGAACACAGCGTGTTTTTACTTGTTGGACGCTTCAACCATAATTAATTGTTACAATACAAAGTAATGTTATTTACAATAACTTAATGTCAAACTTTTTTCATTTAAATAATCGTCACTATTTTATCCGGTTTACAAAAATTCGAAGTGTCTATTTTTCTGAATAAATATAATTATACTCATAATATACATTTAGCATGGACCAATCGTCCCGATACTAGTCCATATAACCCACAGGCAAACGTTCAGATTACCCAATGATGTTTCTATTTGCATAAATACAAGTTTTTCAAAAATTCATAAAACCGATTTGAAAATGCAGCTGTGAATTGAGTCATTAGCTTCATTTCGAGTATATGTGATCATATAATTTAAAATTAAAAAACTGCTAAATCAGTGTTGGTAAGATGTGCTGTTGTCAGTTGAAATACTAACCTTAAAAAGTAACAAGCGGCATTTCAATGCGCTGTCAGATAGCTGTCAAAGACCTTTAAAAATGGCTACTGTAGGGCAAACTTATGTATAATTAGATGGATTTTATCAGAGTTATAGGATTTTAATATAGTTTATACGTTTAATTGATTTGTAATGTACCATAATGCCAGTATTTGGTTGTGTAGTGAACTGTGGCACTAGAGAAAATCGTGACAGTGTTAAGTTCTTTAGAATCCCTGTTATTTGTAATTTTAAACATAAATTGAGTTAAAATACTCTTTTACAGATTTTATAACTAACTTATAATTAAAACAAACACTACAAGTACAAAAATCAACAGAAATTACACATTCCAATAAAAAAAAGGTTTGTTTGCTCTACAGACGCCATTTTGGCAAAAGCGTTGAAATGCCTTATTTATAATTAATAACCAAAAATACACAATAACCAAAAATAAAGAAAAACAGCTATCGACATTTGACAGAAGGTTAACTTAAATGAAGTTGAAGTCAATTGAGTAACTTTATTTATAACGCATATAATAAATCATTCCTCTTTATTTTACTCCTACAATGATAGGTAAACTTTATTTTGTACATCAGAAAATAATGACGCAAGTATCTTTTTGACGGCACCATGTTTATTTGTGAAAACAAAGCACATAACGACGAAAAAGTTAGGTTATTATCTAACCATATTATTAAATTATCGTTATCCCAAGAGGTACCAATAAAAAGTCACAAAACGTCAATATAATAACATATTCTAGTACACTAGCAAAACAATAATCACACATCAATATAACAAGTGTTTGTATTGTTATCATCTAAATTAGTTGTGAAGAATAGCATTTAAGACAAACGTTTCAGTTGTTGGTCAACATTGTTTGGCAACATCTTATTTAGACTCTTCAATATTCTATTAAATCAGCGGCAAGGCATCTAACCTCTTAATTTTATAAGGATGTTCAGACTGTCTAGTGTCGGTGTATATTAGGTAAAAGAAGATACATTACCGGTATAAAACAATTTGTAACACATTACACTTTTATGCATTTGTTCAATAAACTATTTAGGTAATAGTCATAAAAATAAATGGATAGATTGTAAAAGTTTTGACTTAAAAGTATTAGTTTAATGCACCAATGTCTGAGTATCATAAATGAGAGAAAATACAATTATTGGCTGACTGAGAGTTTATAATTTTTTATCAAAAATTTACTATTCGGACGTTAGCAGGAGGTTATAGCACCAAATGCGGCACTACCTACTTGTCATTTATAATTTTGTTAATACTAATACAAATACTTATTGTGTAGAATATCATTTTCAGGATACGTTAGGAACTAGTAGTTGACCGCTGCCAATATCTGTAATAATTAGGGGAAAAATTACGCCTGTACTTTATACAGTAGAAAATTTCTTTTAAAAAAATAATTTTTTTTAATTTCCTAAATGTTATGGAATGATAAATATGTGAAAACTAGTAACCAAACCCATTTGAAAATAGGCCTAATCTAGACAAACCTGAAATTAAAGACATGAGGTTACCGCTCCAGGTCAGAGGTCAAAGGTCAGGTCAATTTGTGACCCAGTCTAAGATCAGCGCCTGGACCTTCTGAACAATTTGATGTATCGATCTCCGAAATCGGTTCAGCCGTTTCGGAGGAGAAAACGAACATACAGACAGAAAGACAAACCGGGCCACGATTTTATGTGTGTAAATAGATATAACAATAAAAATTTGCAGAAAGCTATTGAAGCTGTCAGAAAAAATACACTAAAAAGAAAATCATGCAGACAATTCAGACATCATGAGATATTACAATTTAGACTAAGTTAATTGTTTGTTAATTCGTGAAGAAGAAAGTGAAGCTAGTGGAGTGGACAATCCATCAGCAAAACAAGGAGATCCAAAAATGTACAAAAATGTGCCTGTGAGACAGTTTCTACATGGATTCCTTTGCGAACATTCGTTAATCAACAATTTCCCACAAATCGGCTTAGTTTCATGCGAAAACATTCTCAATTATGTCGTTAAGAAAATCAGAAGTTGTAACAAATAATGTATCCTTAAAACTAAGCGACACTAACATTAAAGGTTGGTGTAACAGCTGATTTATAGGTAATGCAAAAGATGGTTGAAACAGACGAGTTGTTGCTTAGAGTAAAACTCCCATTACAGATCTGACCGAAAGAAGGAAAAAATTTTGGGTGTCATGATAGTTAACGGGTTTAAATACAGATTGCATTTATGGAATTATTTTCAAAGTGTTTGGGAAAATGCGTCGCTATCACGGAATAGTCGTGTTTATAACCATTTCGAAAAACTGACACCAGTAGCGTTTGACTGCATAAATGCACTCTATTTCTTCTATTGGAAAGTGAAAAATTGGAACCGGTAAAGTTATTTTACCAAGTCCTCTTATATACTTACAATAAAGTACAGTTTAATTTTTTGGTCCGGAAACAATGGGAATTTTTACCTTATCTTTAAGTATTGTTAACAGAACGAACACATTTTTATTGACTTTCATCGATCGAAACGGTTTGTCCGCATTATTTTTGATCATTAAATTTTCCATTTGAATTTGAAGTCGCATGCTTCGCGCTAAAATTATTATATTGGCGTTTTCCGGATTTTCTTCTTTCACCAAATATATATATATATATATATATATATATATATAAACGACAAGTTTTTCGACATCTAGTGTCGACTCGTGAAAGCGTTCACGTACGTAAATGTTAGCAACTTTGCCGACAGGTATGTAAAGCAGTTACATAGTCGATTCTTCAATAATTATAGCCAACCTAACAGTTGGCAAGTATAAAAATTTCGAATCGCCTGCAGTAAAGTACGCAAGAGGTTGTACAATAGCAAACAAACACTGAGAATCACCCGACAGCTGTTTCGTCCTTTTGGGACTCACTCCCGATGAGTCCCAAAAGGACTCATGAAAAACATACACCAGATTTCCAAATCTTTTGGACTTATCTGTGTTTTAGCAGCAACTTCCTCTAGTACTTCCGGAATAACACTGATTTGTAGATGATTGCTAGGAGAGGCAGCTATATTTGGCCATAATTTTTTTCAAGACAATGTAATAGTTGATGGAGGTAATGCATTCCAAGATTGACAAAGAGCAAAAACCAAGTCTTTCATGTGAGTTCGTTTAACGTTTTTTCTATTGGCTGGTCTTTTGATACGACACCCAGGAGTTTTGTAATCCTGCTTGACAAACTTAATGATATGTTTTTCCATTGGCTGAATCAGTGCAGTGCAGTTTGGTGGAATAAACATCGCGGTGATGCGTGTGCCCTTTGTTGTTTGTTCTTCTTTAGATGGATCACCGGGACCGTTGTCATGAAATAACTACGTTTTTTGAAAAAAATTATGATCTTTCAACCATTTTCTAACTTCTGGCACAAAGCATTCATCAAACGGCTTTTTGAAATAGTTATTTGTATCACTAGGCCAGAAACTGTAGTTTTGCGAGTATGAGTACGTTTTGTGGGCCGAGGCGAAGCCGAGGCCCACAAGTGCGAATACTCGCAAAAAAGTTTCTGGACGTGTGATACACAAATTTTCGGCCGACAAAATTTTTAAATTAAAATATTAATGATTATTGTTTAAATAGCGTCGGTTTAGAAAATTCATCTTTCTTATGTTGGCGATTCAATTCACCGCTATAGTGATTTGAATTTAAAATAATCTTATTGCGCTTGGTAATTTTATGAATTTTTTTGTGAAAAAACATGAATGAAGAAAAGGTATTAGAAGTACCAGCTCATATTCGAAATGTAGCAGAAGCTGCAATTCAAAATTTACTTCCTGAAAAATCATCCAATCGATATTGGAAAGAATATGAGATACTAAAAAATGGGGTTCTGAAAATGGCGTATCGGTGTATAATGAATATGTTTTGGTTGCATATTTTGAAGAAAAATCTAAGAACTTCAAATCGTCAACGTTATGGTCGATGTATTCGATGCTTAAAACTACCTTAAACATTAAAGACAACATTAATATCGAAAAATATACAAAATTAATAGCTTTGTTAAAGCGCAAACATGACGGATATCGTGCAAAAAATCCAAAATTTTAGAAATGGATGATTTAGAAAAGTTTATTAACGAAGCACCCAATGAAGATTATCTTATGATAAAGGTAGGCATGATTAATTTTTAATCTTTATTTACAAAAATTATTTATAGACAGCATTAATATTTGGCATATGCGGTGCATGCCGAATACATGAATTACGAGACATGAAAATCAAAGATGTCATTGATAAAGGGGATGTTATTATCTTATCCATCCCTCAAACAAAAACTAAAAACCTCGTACCTGCTGTGTGACCGAACTTCATTGGATGGATATAATTCGCAAATATGTTACGTTAAGGCCCAATACAGAAATTGATAGATTTTTTTATTTTATGCAAAAATAAATGCTCAAAACAGCCAGTAGGCATTCACTCCTTTGGAAATATGCCTTCTAAAATAGCTGCATATTTAAAATTAGAAAATCCAAAAGGATACACAGGTCACTGCTTTAGGCGAAGTGGTGCTACAGCTCTGGCAGGGAATGGGGTAGATATAACAACCCTGAAGCGCTTTGGCGGATGGAAAAGTACTACAGTCGCAGAACAATATATAGAGGATTCATTGGGTGCTAAAATAAACATTGCCAATAAATTATTGCATCAAAATCGTTCAGAACCTCAGCCCTCGACAAGTACAGGAATCCAGCAAGAAAGTTTACAAGAACCGATTTCATTAAAACCATCTAGTATTCATAATGTGCAACTTAAATTACAAGACACAAATTTGCCGAATATTAATCTCTCCCATCTGGAAAATTGTACGATCAACTTTAATTTTAAATAATTCTTTGAAAATTTACCTCTGATTTTAGTTAGAATTTCCGTTTGGTTGTTTGTTGTTCCTCTATTTTTGTTTCTAAATAAATTATTCAATTCAATTGGATTATTTGAAGTTAATAATTACTGAAAAAATAAACATAACCTAAAAAATGCTTCTTTGAATTTACTGCTTACCTACGGTTGAATTACATAAATCGATTTATGAATATGAAACTGTTTGCGATGAAATCCTTTAAGAACACTGAAATATTTTTTTTAATTTATTAGTTCACATTCCAAACTACACAGTTGTCAATCGGAACTCGTTGTTAATCAAATTGTCAATGCAACCAACTTAAAAATCGATCATGAAAATCCCTCTTTTTATTTTCGTGCCATGACTTGAAAATAAGTGTTTTCAAGACAATTTAAGCGAATAGAAAATCAGTAATTTTAGACGGAGGCCGAAAAAAGTCTTTTGTCATCCACGCATTTTTTTGTCCACAATAGTGTACAGGTAAATCAATGTTTTTAAATGCACGTGGATTATTAACGCGATTATACCCGCAGCGTTAGCACATGATAATATGCTTACATGTTCTTTACTCACTTTTCGTCCAGGTACGGATATTTCGTACGTTTTGTTGGGTATCACACTCCAAAAAAGCCCTCATTCGTCTGCATTGTATACATGTGACGGGTTAAGATATAAATCTTTCACTTTGCAAAAATCTTAATTTAAACCGTTCTATGCATGCATCATTAGAAAGTTTCTCTCCTGTAATAGTCATTAAACGGATGTCATGACTACTTTTGAAACGTTCTAACCATGCCTTGTTAGCCACAAAATCATGTTTTTTTATTATTTCCTTATAAAAAATTTAACTTCAATGACCAACATGGCTCCCGAAATGAGCGCATGCCTGTTTCTTTCCTGAATAAATCTTCTTCCACTTCTAGATGTTTAACTTTCTGGAGTCCCTGCCTCTTGCCTGGCCCACAGTTAGTAGTTGACACAAAGAATCTTCTCAAGGTTTCTTTGATGTCATAAATTGTAGATTGGCCTACAACGTATTCGCTTGCTAAACTACTGAAAGATTCATTACGATTTAAGTGGTTCAAAATATAACATTTTTCTTTATATTTTCTTATTTGCTCCATAATGTCGCAATTTAAAACTTGACTTCTGGTATAGTTGTTATTTAGGTTGCACAAATACAAATCATTAAGCAAAACTTCTACAATGTCACCCGATCTTCTTATTTACAAAGTTGGAAGCTTGGATACGATCTTTATATATGTTTACCTTGTAAACTTTCGTTGTACTCGTTCAACCATATCACATATTTATTAAAGGAAGGACACCATATAACTGAAGCATATGTCTCCAGAATTTTACTGGTATTTACCACATTTAGGTAACTAAATGCTCTAAATATGCAGAGCGATAGATAATATGCTCTCTTTACACTTTAAGGAATGCGATCCTCCGTATCAAATTAGATGATATTGCTACCATTTAAATGTAATTTACGATATTTCCACCAATGTAGCATGTTAGATGTGGGTTGTTTTGAACTAGTTGTAAGACAGTATATTTAGAAAAAATTAGAGTCAGCAACCTGCAGTCTAGAAGTTGAATGTCATGGTGAATAAAGTTACTGCTAGTTATATAATTTGTAAAAAAAATCGTATTATCTGCAAAGAACGATATTGTTGAGTGAAGGTTCTGGCCGAGATCTGAAATATAAATATTAAAGAGTAGTTGTTCTAAAACTGATTCTTGTGGAACTTCACTTATGACAGGTAATAATATAGATACACTATTGTTTATTATAACATAGAAACTTCTTCTTCTTCTTCTTGATCAATTTTTTTTTCATTGGAGTAAGTTTCCACTGATGCCTAGGTGGTCTAGCTTAAAAAGAACTCCCTCGTCCGCTAACTCTATCAAACACCGACTCGAAGCCCAATCTTCTGGTTATCCGTTATCCATCATTGGTTGTCCATTGATTGAGATTAAACGTAGTTGAACGTCCAGGCATGAATCCGTGTTGGGTTTTTGTAATAATGTTATGCTTAACTTAAAATATCATAAATTTCCAAACTATAATTTTCTACATTAGTTTGCAACTGAATCTCTAAGAAGGATAGCGGTTTTGTTGTGGTATAGCTCTATATGAGTTACATAATTTACGTTTCACGGTGTAAGTTTTTGTTCATCCATAGCTTTTCGTTTGTTCTTAATTTTTTTATAGACGTCTATAGCATCACTATAGTTATTTTTCCATGACATACTTAGAAAACGGACGTTTCTTCTCTACAAATATTGAGGAAAATTTGTTTTTCCTCACTAGCAAGGAAAATAATATCGTGTTGCAAAAATGCCTCTTTAAAAAAATGTAAGAATTTGACATTAGAACTATATGCGCCTAGTATTTAGTTAAACAATTTAATTTAGTATTCAATCAGGTTTGTTTAATTTAATATCTTATATTTCGACTATTAAAAATTACTATTCTACATTAGAGTGAGAGTGGAAAAAGGCTTTCCTCATGTGTTAGACACAACATTTTTTCCACGACATTCCCCAAAAAAACAACCTAATGAAAAAAGTAATATTTATTGTAAACGTAACTTATTGTTACAGAATTTCGTCACATTTTCGTATGTAAAAGCAAAAGTTGATAATAGGTGGGTCCCAATAGTCTCGCTACAGTATTCTGTAGTATCGGTGTGGTCTCAATCTGTCACAGCCGCGTAATTCTAACCAATAAATGTAGGGTAGCAATTTTTAAGAGTCGACATAATGACATTTTTTAAGTGTTTCCACTGCTGATATACAATTTGAATAAATGTGAGAATTTGTAAGCATATTGTTTATATCATTATCCTTGTCTTTCCTATGGTGTATTAGAGGATTCTGCCGTAATCAGAACTGAGTGATTGAATTAATTGTCAGGTGTCCGCACAACGTCATCGGTTTTACAAATAGATGGAAAACAGTTCACTTCAAAAAATAAAACCCAAAAGTGAAGATTTTGCTAGAAGCCTAAATCTAATAGGTTGATTCACATATTGGAAAAGGTCAGTGAAGTACTAAAAGTTGTAGAGTCGATGAAAAATAAAAACATTTAATTAAAGATATCTTGTACACGCAAGTCCCTTATTTGTGTAAAAAATAACTTTTATAACGTTTGTTTCAGTAATATATTTATTAACTTTTAGTATCATAAACATGACACTGATTCTATGTGAAAGCTAATATTTTATGTGGGTACAATTAATTTATTTGTAATAAAGAATGTCTTTCAAATCTACTTATATACTTTTACAACGTAAGCATTCATTTTAGCAAATACACGTCGATTTTTATTACCATCATTTCTGTCATTATTAACAATATATCCACGTCAGTGCAATCACTTTCTCTCAAAGTGGTTTTTGACAAGTCTTCCTAACACGAACTTAAATAAGCTTTCAGTTCTGACATTTAACTTCTCCGAAAATATCTACAAATATTGATATAGGTATAGCAAAATAAGTAGAAGTTGTAAGTTCTTAAGATGTTATTGAATCATGTAGATTAATGGTAATAAGAATAAGATTGATGTATGTAATATATGACTGCATGAATTTGTCCAGAATATTAACCGGTAGCTTTTGGTTTTCACTGTAAATTGTGAAATCTATAGAAAAAGTTAAAGAGCAGGTAATTACAGACAATAAACATTTTCCACAATTTTGAACGTTTATGCATTTGCAAAATAAAACCTGCAACAAAGTACATTCAAAATCCAACACTTCGTATAAAATTCTGTGTCCCATTTTGTACTAAAACCGCTCAAAGGGTTATTTATGTCTTTACATTGTACAAATTTTTTTTTATAATTTTCTCACGTTATAATAGTTAAGTAATTGTAACTAAACAAAAAATAAATACAAACAAAAAGTGACCATGGTAATCTTAAATCTACTGTTCCTATAATGATGCACATTTTTATTAAGAATTTATTTTATACCTGAAATTTAAATAAATTTTAGATATAACGTTAAGCCATATTAGTTTTCTGCTGAAGATTAGAGCATAGCTCTCAAAATACAATTATATTGAGTTTTGAATAAAACAGTAGTGGTGGACTTTTATTCAACAATATCTTTAGTTTCACTTATTTTGGTACGCCCAGGGTCAATGAAAAAGCCCATTCTCGAGACTTTACGTTTGAACCTTTATTAAATGTTATTTCACGTATATTTCAAGCAGATATTCAAACGCAAAACGAACAAGAAGAGGCTGAAAAACTAAAAATGGAACATATATTAGAAAAATTGGAAGAATGGAAACAAGAAATAAAAGAAGACGCTAGAAAAAACATGAAAATGTTAAAAGAGGAATTTCAGAAAAATCAGGATGAAATCAAAGAGTTGAGAGAGAAACTAGAAAAGCAACATAGAATGGAAAATGATGAAAATTGAAAATGAAAATTGAAAATAAGAATAGGAAAATGGAAGACCGGCTTGAAAAACAAGAAAGAGAGAAAAGGAAGTTAAATATAGTGATTAAAGGAATTGAAATCAATAATGCAGAAGTCAAAGATACGATCGAAAAAATCATGAAAGAAAACATTGGAGTAAAACCAGAAATTGTAGAAGCTTTTAAGATAGGAAGAGCCGAGGGAAGAGCGTATGCAAATAAAACAGTGTTAGTTAAAATAAAATCGTGGGCAAATAAGATGGAAATAATGAAGAACAAACACGCTTTAAAAGGAACAAGAATTACAATAGAAAATGACTTAACAATAAAAGAAAGAGAGATTCAAGGAAAAATTAAGAAGTTTGCCGAAAAGGAAAAAAATCAGAATAGGATACCAGAAAATGTGGAGTCACAACACACTATATGTATGGAATGACAAAGAGAAGGAGATTCAAACAGAAGTCCTGAAGACACAGACAAAAAACTGATAAACAAAAACCAAGGACGGTCTAACGGTAACAAAATGGCGTAGAAAATGGTAAAAGATTGTGGAAATTAGGAACATGGAACAGAAGAAGCTTAAATGGAAAGGAAATAGAATTGGAAGAAGAATTCGAAACAGCAAACCTGAACATATTAGGAATAACAGAAACAAAAAAAAGGGAAAAGGCGTAACAACACTGGAGAAGGGCAATATACAGCGGAGTGGATGAAAAGGAACGAGCGGCTGCAGGAGTACATGATACACAACTGGAACGCCTGGTCGGAAATGACCCTTTCAATAGAATTAAGAGACGCTAAACAACAAACTAGAACGGTAATTGTAACGTACGGACCGGATGAAAATGAAAAAGTGGTGGTGAAAGATAGATACTGGCAAGAACTAACTGAAGTAACAGATAGAGCAAAAGAAAAAATTTACTTAGTTGGTGACAGCATTTACAAGGAAGTTGTAGGAAAGTTTGGAGAAAGTATGGAGAAGAACACCGAAACAATAATGGTACAAGACTGCTAGATTTCTGTCTAATACAAAATATGGTCATAACTAACACATGCAACAAACATAAAAGTATACATACCTATACCAGAGAAGTAACCAGTAGATCTGAGAAGTTAATAATAGATTACATAATTGTGGAAAAACAAAACAAGAAACAAATACTGGATTGCAGAGTAAAGAGAGGTCCTGAGATAAATAGCAACAACTTTTTAGTAGTAGCAAAAATAAAGGATACAATGAACAAAGATATAAAAGGAATGAAGTGTACTAAGAGAAAAGAATTTGTAAAAATAAAAACGTAGAAATTGAATGAAGAAGAAGTAGGAATAAAATATGCACAATTAGTAACAGAAAAGCTAGATCAGAGTGTAGAAAAGTTAGAAGAAAAGACAGCAGAACAAATATGGACAATACTTAAAGAAACGTTTATAGGTACTGCGATCGACGTTTGTGGAACAAGCAAAATAACAAACCTAAGAAAACAAACAGTATGGTGGACTACGAAAATAAAAATCCAGATCAAAAGAAAAAAGAGAGCTTGGAAAAACTACTTAACAAACAAGACGAATACAAACTATGAGATATATAAGCAAGAAAGGAAGCATGTTAAAAATTAGTAAGTGAGTCAAAAAAAACAGTTGGGAAGAATTTGGGAAGAAATTAAAAACAACAGTAAAGGCAACCAAAAGTTATTCTATAAAGTAGTAAAGAAAATAAAGCAAAATAGGAATAGTGATGAAACGTACGTGAAAATCAAAAAAGGGGAAATATTGAGCGAAGATACACTAGTAATGAATAGATAGTAAGAATATTTTCAAGAGTTGCTAAACAGTGCAGGGGATAGAGTAGAGACTGAAGAAAACATCCCAAGTGTACAGCAAGAAGAAGATGACGATGACTATATAGAAATGGGGAGCTAAATGAAACATTAAAATGGTTAAAAACGGTAAGGCATCAGGTGTAGATAATGTAAACGCAGAGATGATAAAACAAATGGGTGAGAAGGGACGCATCTTACTATTGTGTGTATATAATAGAGTGTGGAGAGGAGAATGCATACCAAAAGATTGCGAAGTAGCTTTAATTACGCCAATACATAAAAAAAGTGATACCAAGGAGTGCAACAGTTACCGAGGAATTTCTTTGCTATGTAGTGCATTAAAAGTATTTGAGAAAATTTTGAATAATCGTCTTAGGGAAGAAGTTGAGATGAATTTAAACGAAGGGCAGAGCGCTTTTAGAAAGGGTGGAGTGTGCACGATCACATATTTACAGTCAGGCAGATTATCGACAAAACATTAAAACAAGGCCGTAATGCAGTATTAGCTTTTATTGATTTAGTTAAAGCGTTTGACAAGGTACCTAGAATTAAAGTTTGGGACAATTTAAAGAAAAGAGGTGTAAATCGGCAACTAATCAGAGCGATCCAGAATCTATATAGCAACACAGTTAATATAGTTATTAGCAGAAACAGAAGATCGGAAGCCTTTCTAACGACTGATGGATTGAGACAAGGTGGAGATTTGAGCCCATTAAAATACGACATGACTTAGGAGTGACATCAATAACAGAATATATAGAACAAAGACAGTTAGCATGGTGGGGACATCTACAAAGGATGGATAAGACGAGACCAGTTAAAAAGTATGGGAAGTTAGAACAGGAAATAAAAAGAAAAAGGAAGACCAAAATGACATAGGATAAAGTAATAGAAGAAATATTGGATAGCAGAGGATGTAACGGGAGAGAAGCACAAATAAAAACATATGATAAAAAGGAGTGGACTAAATTTACATATACACTGAAGTGAATTAGAAAAGTGAAATTCTATAGTGACAGACAGTGTTCATATTAAAATGTAAATAGCCATACACCATAGTTGTGGTAAAATATGGCTTTTGATTATATATATAAAACAATTGTGGTGGACTTTTATTCAACAATATCTTTAGTTTCACTTATTTTGGTACGCCCAGGGTCAATGAAAAAGCCCATTCTCGAGACTTTACGTTTGAACCTTTATTAAATGTTATTTCACGTATATTTCAGGTAAAATTTACAATGCATTTAAAAACAGACACAAGTGTTGAATAGCAACTTTTTCATGCGAGTGTTTAAGCAACACGAGCATGAAGAAAACCTTGATCACAAGTATAACACTATGTTTTTCTACGGCTTCTCACTAAATTACTACAAATTTCACAATAATCGTAATGAGAAATGTGAACAAATTGTTGGTAACGCAGGAATGCCAATTGTGAAAAAGTAAAAAATCAAACTGGTGTCAAAGTAGGCGAGCCGTGTGTCAAACGTATTTTACATATGGTGGTAGAAAGACCCTTTAAAAAAAATTATATTATCAAAACCCGTTTATGGTGTAGGGTGTGGCAAATTACATTTTTGTCGTTAACTAATTACATACTTAATAAACTTTTACTCTATAAAATCAAACATAACTTCTACTCTTTATTAACTGTTTCATTGTTTTAATTCACATTCACTTTTATTACTTTTGTATATAAACTTGCACCACTATTTTTTTATTATTTGCCAAAGATTTTGCTTCTTGCCATGTTAGTCCTTCAGTTGTGAATGTCTTTGCCACTATATTATTCCACGTTTCTGGCGGCCTTCCCCTTGCTCTTTTGGATGTCGTTTTTGCTTCCAATACTTGTTTCACCTGTCTATTACTTGCCATTCTTTGTACATGTCCCCACCAGCTCAGTTGTCTCTTTTCTATGTATTGTAGTATTGTTTCTATGCCAAGTTTTTCTCTTACATACTCATTTCTTATTCTATCTCGCATTGTAATCCCTTTTACTCTTCGTAGGTATT
The DNA here is from genome assembly GCA_030710515.1 of Abscondita cerata. NCBI lineage: Eukaryota > Metazoa > Arthropoda > Insecta > Coleoptera > Lampyridae > Abscondita > Abscondita cerata. Next base: position 62,789 of record JALBCR010004772.1, on the reverse strand, counting down.
TCATTTCGCATGCTACTATTTTACTCTTCACATTATCTGTTGTTACCCATGATTCACAACCATATAATAAAACATAGCGATATGTAGTTTTATATACATTTAATTTGGTTTGCATCGTTACTTCCCTTTTATTAATAAATTTGTCTTTTAATGCATAGAATAATTTGTTCGCTTTGTCTACTCTTTTAATAATTTCCGGTTCTTGTTTCCCTGAGTCGTCTATTGTTACTCCCAAATATTCGAATTGTTTTACTTGTTGTATAACTTGCCCTTCTATTGTAACATTTATTTGCTGGTTCGTTTTTGACACTGCCATCACCTTTGTCTTGTTTATGTTGATTTGCATTTGGTGTTTTTTGAGTACTTGGTTCCATACATGAAGGTTCCATTGTAGATCTTCTTCAGTTTTTGCGAAAATTTCTACATCATCGGCAAAAGCACATTCTGTTATATATACAGCTTGTAAATTTCTATACCTACTATTGTTTTTTTGACATTCCTTTATAATGTCATCCATAAATACGGTGAAAAGCACTAGGCTCATCACTCCCCCCTGTCGTATCCCTTCGTTTGTTTTAAAATTATTTGACATCATGTTTTTACTAATTAGGTAGTTGTCGTTATTGTTGTACATACTTTTGATGGCTGCAATCAATTCTTCATCTACTTGTCTTTTCTGTTAACTTTCCCATAATAGTTTTCTATTGATTCGGTCAAAAGCTTTATCTAAGTCAATAAACGTAATGAATAGTTTTTCGTTTCCTTGTAGTGTATTACTTATTAAGTTTTTAATTGTGCTTATGTGGTCCTGTACACTATAGCCTTTTCTATATCCGCTTTGAGATTGAGCCATCGTTACTCCAACTTTTTCTGTTAATCTTTCTACCAGTATTCGCTCGTAAATTTTCATCGGTGTGCTTAATAATGTAATTCCTCTGTAATTACTGCAGTTGGTCTTGTCCCATTTTTTATATATAGGTACTATTAATCCTATTTCCCAATTTTTTGGTATGATTTTCTCTTCCCACTCTTTGTTATAGATATTGAGTAGTAAGTTTTCTCCATCATTCCCTAAGTTTTTTATCATTTCTGTTCTTATTTAATCGTAGCCAGGTGTTTTACCATTTTTAATATTTTTGATTGCTTCAATTTTTATTTTCTCTACACTTCGCCGCTTTTCTACTACGCTGTTACTTTCGTCGTCGTTTACATCACTTGTCGTAATCTTCTCTGTTCTATTCTTATCTTTTATTACTAGATTTAGTAGTTGCTCGAAGTATTCTCTCCACCTTTCCATAATTTCTATATCTTCCGTTAGCAGTTTTCAAGTTTTGCTTTTATCTTGCCATTATGTAATGTTGTATCATTTTTAGCAATTTTGTCATTTTGTAGAATAATTTGTGGTTTCTTTTTTTACTTGCTTCTAGTTTTTCGCCAAATTCTTTTCATGCTTCTTGTTTTACTTTTATTATTAAATGTTTAACCTTTGTCCTTTGTTGTTTATAATTGATATAGGTTTCTTCATTTCTTATACAAAGATACTTCCTCCAAATTAATTTCTTTATCTGTACTTGTTTCTTTATATTTTCATTCCACCATATTGTTTGTTTCTTATTGTTTGTTATTCTGCTTGTTCCACATACTTCCTTTCCAGCAGTAGTTATAGTATTCTTAAAAAACTTCCATACTTTTTCTATGCTTGTTTCGTCTAGGTTTTTCCTTGGTGTTCTTATTTTATTACTTATGACTTCTTGGTATCGGTTACATTCTTCTTCTATATTTAATCTGTAAGTTCTGATTGTTTTGTATTTTACTTTCTTTATTCCGTACTTATCTGTTCTTTTACGGTCTTCTAGTTTTTTCCTTATTTTTGCAATTAGTAGATAATGATCACTACCTATTTCTGGTTCTCTATTGACTTTAACGTCTAGTACATCTCTTCTGCATTCTTTATGTATCAGTATGTAATCAATTATTGACTTTTCATTTCTACTCGGCATTTCCCTTGTATATTTGTGAATATCTTTATGTTGATAGAATGTGTTTGTTATTAACAAGTTATTTATTGTACAAAAGTCGATTAAGCGTTTTCTATTATTGTTTTTAATGTTTTCTCCGAATTTTCCTACAACTCCTCTATTTCTATTTTCTTGGTTTCCAACTCTGGCGTTTAAGTCCCCTGCTACATATATTTTTCTTTCGCTGTTTTCAGTTGCTTCCGTTAACTCATCCCAAAATTTAGTTGTATTCTCTTTTGTGTCATTCTCATTCGGGCCATATACTGCTATTATTGTTACTTTATTCTTGTTTCTATTCTTTAATACTACCGTCAGCATTCTTTCATTCCAGCATTTGTATGTATGTATCGTCGGTGCTATTTCCTTTTTGATCAGGTAACCTACTCCGGCCATTGCTCTTTTATTTTCTTCTACTCTACTGTATATAAAGATATCTTCGTTTTCCATTTCTCTTATGCCATGGCCTTTCTTTTTTGTTTCCGTGATTATTAATACGTCTAGTTTAGTCTTTTCAAATTAGTACATTAATTCTTGTTTTTTGCTGTTATACTCCTAACATTCCAAGTTCCTATTTTCCATATTTGTTTTTCCAAGGTTTTTTTGTATCATCTTATTTTCTGTTGAATCCTTTTGTCTATTACTCCTGTTTATTTTCTTGCCGTTCTTCACTAAGTATAATCTATTCATGTTTTATTTTCTGTATTGGTTTTTTTCGTTTATTATTGTTTTCATCTTTTTTGTCAAGTTACCGCTCTGTGTCGTTGTCATTTGTCCATTCGGTTGTTTTTCTCTTACCCGTTTTTTGATTCATGCATCTTTAACATCTCTTTTTCTTCATCCCATATATATATATATAACGTTATTTATGATAAGCTTTTTATATCCTACTTTAACTCTCTTTCCTTCTTTTTTAGTTTTTCTTTCAATTTCATTTGTGTTGCTCTTTCTTTTAAGGTCGTTTTCGATCACTACCTTTGTCCGGTATAGTTTTCTTTTGTTTTATGATTTCTTGCTTTGATTTCTAGTTCTGCATTTTCACAATTACTGCTTGCTTATGTTTGTCTTTTCCTACTGTAAAGGTTTGTTCTATTTTTGGTTATATTTGTAGCTTTTCTTCAATCCATTTTTTTATTTTCTCCTTACTTTATTTAATTCCATCATCCAGGCCTTTTATTACGATGTTCAATTTTTTCTTTTCTTTTTCTTGTCGTTCTAGTTTTTCTTCCGGGTTAGTGATTCTGTTTTCCAGTACTATTTTTTCTTCTTTCCATAGATTTGCTTTCTCTTTCCATTCTTTCTTTAATAGTCTAAATTCTCCTCTCATTTCTTTGTGGTTCTTCTTTATTTCTTCCTTTAATTCGTTTTTTAGTTCTTCGTTTTGTCTCCTCCTTGGTTTTTATTTGAGTTTGTATTTATGTACTTTATGCTCTCTATTTGTGATGATATTTGTGTTTTTTGCTTTTTATAAGCTCCTCTTGTTCTTTAAGGTTGTCTTGCCTTTTTCTTTTAAAGTATTGATCTAGCTGTGCTACCCTATTTGGTCTGTGCCATTTATACGTATTGTCATTCATTAGTCACTATTGAATAAATTCTCTTATTGTTGGTATTTAAATTTACTTATCTATTATTAATTTCGCACACGTTACTATTGTATTGCAAAAGATTGTTCGTAAATTAATTAATTTTAAACACAATATAACAATATACACGGTGGTGCTTTGAAAACGGGTCATAGGGATTTAGCATGGTGAACTGTTTTTTTTCGAATTCCTGCTCGCCCTTTCACGGTCTTTTAAAATTCATCAATAAAAATTAGTAATTTTTGATGTTTATTTATTGTAACCTTCCTATTTAATTTAGCTCTAATATCATTCGAAGCTGTTCCTTGGGAATAAAGCTTTTATATTTGCTTATTAATGACTTTTCTTTCAGCTTTATTGTCAAAACGTAGGAATGTTGATTGTTTAGGAAACCCAATACTACTTTTCTTTCATTATCAAAACTTACTTTTATTTTTATTGACTAATTTTGAAAACAACGTGAAATTTAGCTGGTTCCTAACAGCAACAGCTATACGAACTAATTTTAGGTTCATTTTGATACCAAAACCATTATAGGTAATGAACCCGTTTTTCAAAAGCACCACTCTGTATATTATGTTAGATAGATAAAATAAAACAAATTGATGTATTAATAATGAATACTTAAAAAGTATTTTTACATTAGCTTTAAATTTAACATAGAAAACGCTTATGTCAACTTTTCCGTGGGACACACGGTATGTTATTACTATTATGTATTATTATTATTTATTCAATAGAAGAGACGGCTGTACCAAGGAACATTTTAAATTCATTCCAATGTAGCAGCTAAAATTGAAAAGTTTTTGGTTTGTTGATTAACTTTTTTTCCCTAAAACTCAGAAATATTTAAATTTGCTTTGATTTACTAAGTAGTTTTAACAGTTTTTATGATAAGAACTACATTTTGCCACAAACGTTATTATTTTGCTTCTTTATTGCTTTCCATATTCTTGGAAAAAGAAGAAAATGGTAAAAGAATGTGTGAATTGTAAAAAAATGAGTGTCACTCAAATTAAGCTGCACATTTTTAGAATGTTACACTTCAGAAAATTCCGCAAAAACTAAACAGACTCATAAGATGTTGGCAACATAGACACTGTGACGTGAGTAAATTCAACAGAATAAGCGAATATTCATGGAAAGGGCGAGAATGACTTGTCCAATTCTGCTACGGTCTTAACCCGACGATTAGGAATTTGTGATAAATAATGATGAAAGTAAACCTAACACGTTGAATCGAGAAAATTTTATTCTATAATAGTATACTACATACAGAGGCATTCTTCATTTGAGTAGAATGCACTAAATTAAACGAGAATGAGAAATGTTGACAGCTCAAATTATGTGCTATATTTTTTTGCGCATGCGCACTCACAATTATAAAAAACATTCAATACAACATTATATTATAATAAAGGGCAATTATCAATATAAATATATTTAAACTGTCAATTCGTTTTCAAAATATGAAACATTATAGGGTAGTAGGCGTAAAAAATATTTAGAAGAACCGTTTTAATTTTAATTTAGTGGGACTATTTTTTGATTTATTTCGATTAAAAATGATGAGTACATAATCAGGGTCACTACTGGACGTCCCTAGACATTTATTTTACATAGAGTTTGGTTGACCAAAATTCGGTTCGGGGAGACGTATTGTATGAAAGAGATATACTGCTGTGTTTCATTTTTATCGATTGACTTTATTTTTAGGGTGCAAAGTAAGAAGTTCCGAAGGGCTCAAGAAGTAACTTGTTTAGGTTGAGTTATATACTTTTTAAGTCATATCTAATGTTTTTTATAGTTTGCATCTGCGAAAAGAATTTTTGTTTGATCTGAAGTGCGAAAAATTTGCGTGATACAGTTACATCTGTTGTTTCATATGGGCAAGAATAAAGTTATCACAGTTATCAATAAAAAATACAATTAGGGAAGGTTGTGAAAGTAAATTGTTATGGACTGAAGTTTTAGCCACATTCACATAATGACACGTTTTTAATTTTACATTTTTTCGCAAACAAAATTTATAACTAAGAAATGCCAACAGTTAACTGTACCGACTGTGAGTGTTAAAGTGCATATCGTTATCAAAGCGATAACTTTAAATGCTTGAAACACACGTTGTCGATAAAGCCAAAGTATTACTTGGTTTGATACTATTCATACGTGTCCATGTTACACGAGATGTCGTTAGACACACATTTTACTTAAAATTTATAATCTTAAATTGAAACTTTTTATTTATTCTTACAGAGAGTTGAAAGAAACATTCAATAATTAGTAAATACTATTTGTCCAAACATCAGAAATGTCATTCTCTGGATGTGGGTAAAGTTCCAGTTTGAAACAATTTGCTTTCACGGATAATCTAGTTAAATTTTTTATTGATCTCTTGTTAGATAATTATTAGGACTCTCATTGCATGACTGACTTAAAAACGGTATCGATAGGCTATTATGTAAAAATAACCTTTGATTAAAAAGAAAATTCTAAGGCTATGGTGTGGTTTGAAGACATGTGTCAAATGTATGTTCGAATCTACCATATTGACTCCTTTGACAACAACGCTCCTCCAATAAGAAAATATAAAAAAATGAGGACATTGGTTCATTCTTATTCTAAGCAAAGACATTAAAGTGTTACTCCTAAAATATACAGTGTGTTGCATTTAAGATATACATCTTGATATTGTAGTTATTGTAAAGGAATGCAGATTTTTATGTTTGCCTAGCCACACAGAGTGATGAGTTACATTTTTTAAGATACTGACTGAAATCTGGACTTAAAACCCAGCCTACTACAAATTGATAAATAGAACCAATTTTAATATTTTACTTTGCGTTAGAGAAAAATAGTTAAAGAAAATAATTAAGAATATTTGTTGAAACCCATATTTCGACTTTCATGACAATTTTTTCATTAGTTTGGTTTGTAGGTACTCAAAATAATTACTAGTTAATAACTAGTGTGCTATGGAAACTAAGTTTAGTGAGTAAGTTTAAATTACAGTTCCAAATAATCAGGTCTTGAGACACCCCAACGTTCTCCATTACTCATGCAAAAACAGACACTGCAAATATTTTTTTTTAAATAAAACTGACAGTGTTGAACACCTGCTTCTTGAAGTTAAGAATATACTGGCAAAAAAGTCGAAAAAATCTGTGCATGAGCTTTCGATATTTATAGTCTCAACTGAATATAAGCAACGATAAAATAAAGAGATTTCATTCTGAGACGCTATAAACCTTACATAATTTAAACATTGTATTGTTATTGCAATAATTTTTAAAACGACAGTTTTTTCTCAAAAATATTGTTTATTAATGATAGGGTTGTATCGTCTCAAAACTGTAGATGCTGAACCATGGATAAATGTGTTATAAGTTGTAAAAACCAATATTCTCAGAGTAAATTCAATGACTGAACATGTTATGCATCACAACTAGATTTTATAAAATAAAAAGTAAACTTTCAACAATTTTTTTTCCAATAATTTTCTCGATATCTCTAACGCAAAGCAAATTATTGAGAATTTTTGAAAATATGACCCACAACCCTATATGATTGTGCAAACCTTCAAATAATATGGAGAAGTCTTCATCTTAAATGCGACACACTGTAGAAACTGATGAAGGTTAAAGACGTAGGAACCGTTTACCAGTCAGTCACTAAAAATTTCAAGGAGATACTGCATTCTATCGTTGAGAAACGGTGCGTTATTTTATTGTTCTTTCAAAAAACACAATCACTCTTTGTTTAATAATGTTTTTATTGGAAGTTACCACACTTTGATTTGAGTAATCTCTAATAACTAATTTCCGTTCCTTTAGTTCCGTTTTGAGATACCGACCGCATCAGGAAATATACAGGCTTATAATCTGGCTAACGTCTAAGCAGAAGTCTAGATTTATTGTTCGGGTGTTCAATTTATTGGTGTAGTTACAAAACGCAGGAAAAGGACGGGAAGATCACAATTTTGAGGTGACGCAATTGGTCTTAATTCTTTTGTATGTTGTTAAATTATTATGTAATTTTTTATTATTTTGTGTGCAAGCAACTGACGTACTTTTTTATTTTTTTCTTTATATTAAGTTGTTTTCTTATGATCCTAAACTTTCTCTTGAGATGAACCTGTACAATAGAGGGAATAATGTTTAATTTTTTTTAACGTTTTTAAAAGTTTTGAATTTATTAAAGAAAACATTGAAAAGTGTATCGTAACTCAACACAAAAACTAAATTATACGTTATGGATTGTTATACAGGGTGATTCATTAACAAGTGTAAATATTTTACACGAAAAATCTTGAGCTTAAAATCTGAAAATTTAAACCAAAACACTTAAATAAAATATGACTTTGTACTGATGTTTTATACTATAATCCCAAAATTGTTTTTGACTGTTACTTCATGACTATTGGATATTTTTATAATACTTGGTAATCAGTTTAAGCATATGAAGGTGTAGTATCTGCCGTATACCAAAGGAGTACGACGTGGGACAAGTTTTTTTTTCTACATTCTACGCCTCTGGCTGAATTGTCATTTCAGTGGAATTTCTTGATTCTTCAATACTTTTTATGTAAACAACATATTCTTTTTTTGTTCGATTAAGGCAAGATTTTGTGAAGGTATTTACTGTTAAACATTAGGTTGTAAGATCGTGTGTATTCAAATCTGAAGGTACTATTCTTAGTAGGATTTATTTTTTATTGTGATACAGCAATTATTACAAAAACAAATGATTATAGTATGCTATTTAATAGTTCAATAATAATAAAAAATTAAACATAACAACTTTAACAGTCAAAAACAATTTTTATATTTTGATAAAAAGCACTCTGTATCTCAGTCAGAGCCATATTTTATTTAACTGTTTTAAACTAAAAAAAATGCCAACAGTTAATTGTAACGACATGTGTGCGTTTAAAGTGCATAGCGCTATCTAAGCGACAGCTTTAATGTTTGAAACACACGTGTGTCCATAAAGCCAAGTAAAACTTGTACAGAAGCATAACACGCAACGAAAGAACACCTAATGCCGCATTTCGCTCATCAGAGGTGTATACTTAAGTGCGGTATACAACTGTACAAGACGGCGGTTGGTCTTTTAAACTCTCGTGGAGCAATGAACATAAGCAAAATGTGTGTCTTACGACATCTCGTGTAAAACATTGACACGTATAAATAGTATAAACTAAGAAAAATGCCAACAGTTAATTGTGTCAATGTTTTACACGAGATGTCGTAAGACACACATTTTGCTTAACTGTTTTAGTTTAAATATTTATATTTTGGGCTCAAGATTTGTTGTGTAAAATATTTACTCTAATTAATGAATGAGTCAATATTGTTTGTTAGAGTGACATCTTTTATATGACAATTAAACAACAAATTATTTCATCCATTTGCGCCAGAAATCTTAAATGGGGTGTTAGTAGAGCAAGTGGTACTGTTCTTGCCTTTAAAAAATCTAATTATATGATTTGTTACTAAAATTAATCATTTTCAAGTGCTTTCTTTATATCATTTATCTAGTCGTTCAATCTGCCCTGAAAACAAGGAAAGAAATTAGAAAAACTACAGAGCATCAATTTTCTATGATTTTATTTTAAGCAGCTTAAACACAAATAATTTTTAGTAAAAAGTGAGTTTCGTTCTCTTATGGAAATCTGTAGACAATTTTTAAAATTTTTTCAATTACCTACTACTGGCCCTATCATAGCATTTAAAATTTTAGAAGTTATGGTCACAGTGCTAAGGGATAAAATATTTGGGCGTCAAGTTTTCTTATAAAAGGTGCCCGAACAAATTTGACGGGTTTTCTGTTTTGGAACATCCCTTTGTGTGGTAATGGATCTACTTTGTAGATCGATTAGAATATTTATTCATCTTTCAGTTAAATAAACTGTTTTTTGTGTCAACCCTACTGGGTCAAGCATCTTAATCCGTACATACTGCCATCATTTAATGAGAAACAGTATCATAAAACATGACAGTGTACATTAAACACGAATTTCTTGTACTAGATATTTTAAATTATATTAAATTATTTAAATGTCAAATTGTAATATTTTTATTACTTTATTATTGTTACCGGTTTCGACTATATTATATTATATAATAGTGATCTTCGGACAACATTAAAATCTAACAATTAAACATAAAAAGATTACCAATTGCATTTTAATATTTTTGTTTTTACATTCAATAAATATGTCAAATGACAAAATTAAACAAAATTATTGAAGTAAACTAGGTGATGTGAAAGCGAGATACATAAATTAATCAGAAAAATTAAAAATAACAAAGATGATAATAATATTAATTGTCTACTAATAATGTTCTCTTATTTTTCTTAAAATACCTGACGGTTTCTTAATTATTGGCGATTTTATTGATAAATTACCAAAAATTTAAGATTTTAACCGGTTTTTTGAGAACAAAGACGAAAAACCCCTGTCAAAACATCAGCAGATCTAGATGTACGTCACAATTTACCAACAACCACATCTTCAGCGCACTTCCTTGGAAATAGAAATAATAAGAAGAAGTTGATAAAATTGCTTCTAGCTGCATTCAAGGAAGCAGGCGTTTCTACAAATCAAGCAAGAACTGGAATTGATGTATCCCAGAGAAAAATGGAGAGGTAGTCAATGACACGGATATCTTGGTTATTTTAACAAATATATCTCCACATCAAAACATTGAGAAACTCACTTCTCTTCATTCATGCTATGTCTGGATGCGATACCACTTCGGCTGTTTATAACAAAGTCAAGGAGAAGGGATTCGAGGTTATTGAATCTGACCCTAAACTACGCAACAAAATCCAGGTGTTCTGTTCTCCAGAAGCTGATTCTGATGACGTTGCAAAGGCTGTGAGTTGATGATGCTGAAGATTTACAACAAGTCAACTTCCTTGGACAAAATGCGAATCAGTTTCTTTCATCGTCTGGTGGCAGAGCAGTCACTGTCAGATGAATTCAAGCTGTCAAATTTGCCACCTAACAACAGTTCGGCCAGACAACATTCATACAGTTTTTACCACCAAGTAGGCAGCCTGTTCATGTTAACCAATGAAAAAAGTATGATTGTTTTAAAACTTTTATTCTAGGTTCAGTTATGACTAGAAACCAATAAACGAGAGATGCAGTAGAGCATCACTTGAATCAAACCCAACTGAATCACCCGTTGCATTAGAGAGCTTGTAAAACATTGTGAAATGCATATGCAAGAAAGACTATTCTGCAGCCAGTTGGGTTCTTATTGCCACTGCGATGGTTGCAAGAATACTCAAGAAATTGAGCTAGTGTATGATTTGGAGTAAACCCTTCTCATGACTGGTGTAAGTAACTTATTATGGTATGTCCAGTACAAGGTGTCCATCTATAAATTGACACATTTTAAAAACTTGAGAACGGAAAAAGATATCGACAGGCAGTTTTCACTAAACTGCATAAATATACTTCAAGTTTCTGTTGGCATTGTTGCCACATGTAATTTTTTTTATGGAAATTGACAAAAAAAATTTAAATTTTTGAACCAAACTTGTGAGCTTTGTTTAAATAGGACACCCTATAATTCTTAACATCATTGGAAATGCCATTTCCTGTCCTTGTCCGTCCGTCCGCACGGTTCTCGACTCGAGTTTGTTTCGTTTCATTACTGTAACACACAGCTTCAACTCATAGGCTTATCGCATTGTCAATTTATTGTAACCCTTCCCATTGTACGCGTGCGTAGCATGCTGGCTCATCTAGTAAGTTGTTAAAATGTGTCAATTTATTGATGAACACCTTGTATTTTGAGAACTATAAATGCTATTGCAATAGGTACAAGCTCGTTAGATAGAGAAAAAATAGCTCTATAGTTTATGTTCTGATATAAACAAAAATCTAGTTGAAAATCATTAAATTTTTGGTAATTTATTAACAAAATCGCTAATAATTAAGAAACTGTTAGGTATTTAAAAAAACTAAAACAACATAATTCGTAGAAAATTTAATTATCTTTCCTATGAGTATGAACAAGAAAATTCGTCAAGTAAATTTTGAGTTACACGAATCATTTCCAGGTGACGAACAAGAGGAGGGTCGGGAACTCTTGATATTTTGAAGAGGGCATAGTCCCTAACAACCTAAAAAAGAATTGTTTTGTTATAAATTAGTTGAGGTTTGATCTCTATTATTTCTGGGCTAAGTATGAATTTAAATGATTTTCAAAATGACAACCTTCGACTTCAATGCAAAGCTCAAGCTGACTTCTTACATTGTCCTAGTAGTCGTACTGTTGTAAATTGGCTCTTATCTCATTAAAACGTCCTTAAAGTTAGCAGACCAGTTGAGGCAGATCAATCTTCTTCTTGAAGTCGCATATCCGTTACCGGATGTTGCGCACCCCTCGCATGTATATGTGTTGTGCGTGACAGTAGACACATATACATGGGACCTACAGTTTAACGCCGATTACGAACGGCTTAGTTGAGAGGTTTACTAGGCAAGTATACTCTCACTGGTTTGCCATTGCCTTGCGACAGAGTACGGCCGAAAAATTCGATGTTTGCACCGGGAATTGAACCCGAGGTCCTGCTTAACAGCTAACGCACTTAACTGCAGAGCTACGACCGCACTAGGCAGATCAATAACTTTGTACATTAGAAATTAAGTGCTCATTAATTGCTAATTAAGTACCTAAATTACAATTTAATTGCATCAGTAGTTCTGGAGATATTCAATGATCTGCTACCTTAAAAAAAAGTTAGCAGACCAAGTATCTAAAAATAGTTTTAGAGATTTATTAAATTGACTAAATTGATCAAAAAATTTAAGTGCTTTATGTTCACTACCTTAGAAGCATTCACAAACTTTTTTTTAAATAATTTATTGATCTGCTATCTTTGGCAGATCAAATGTTAGTATTTTCTAATGTACAAAATTATTAATCTGCCTCAACTGGTTTGCTAACTTTAAGGACGTCTCATTAAACGCGTCTTGCATCCGAGCCATAAACCCCTCTTTGTTGGTTAGATTGCCCTGTTGGTTTGCCAACATTTTTGCATACTACCTAGCATCTATAACGAAATTCGACAAAAGTGAAGAGAATCATTTTTGCTTAAAATTTTGCGTAAAATCAATTTTAAAAGTTTGCGCCCCGAATATGTTATTTTGTCAAATTTTCTTATGTCATAAATAAATCTTAAACAAGAGTTCTGTACTCTTTGTATTCGATTACTGACTTCGATTGTAATGATCGAATTATACGGTGTGTCCCACAATAAAGTTGACATAGACGTTTACTAGTTAAATTTAAAATTAATGCATTTCTTTTTTCTAGCACAATTTGAGCAACATATTTTCTTAGACAGATGAAATAACCCAAGTTTATATGATAATAATAAGTGTTTAACACGTATTTTATAATAAAATCAATAAAATAAAAACGCCGTGCTGGAGAGTTGATTAAATCGTTGCAGAGTAGTGCTTTGCTTACAAAACTCGGGTTCGATTCGAATTGTCGTAATTTTCATTGCATCTTTTTATTTGTCGCTCAGATATTAAATTACAATTTCCATTGAATACAGTGTGTCTTAAGCATTGTTTGGGTATCTTTGTTATTAATAAAAATAAAGATTCGGTTAAATGGGCAATGTTGTACAGTTTTTCATGTCGATTGAGATGCCATTCCAAGATAAAAAAAATCCGAAGATATCCAGAAAACAACTGAATAATGTCATTTACAAAAAATAGGGGTTGAGTAAGGACAAATCAGGTTTCTTATCTAATCTTTGTTTCAAAAAAATTACTAATGTAAGCAAACTGGTCGTTATTAGGAAAACTTCTACTGTTCAATCACTAATTAAGTATCACCATTCTTATATTTTACAACCAACTAATAAACAATCAAGAGTGACAACTTAAAAAATTATCGAAGTTGATTTGTTTCCATGGCTTACCAGATAATCGACTTGTCAAGATCTTTTATTTCAAACATACCGTGTGACATATCATTGAAACAGAAAAAAGAGTAGATAGGGACCAATTTCAAATAAGAAAGATGCTATTAATATTTCCAAAATTGTTTTTGGGATAATCATTTTAAAAATAAATTACAGTTTGTTTGTCATTAGTAAAGAAGCTTTTGTATAGTTATTTTATTCGGAACGGATGGTATTTTTTTGATTCTATTTAACGTCATCTCAATTTGCATGAAAAACTGTTCAACATTGCCCATTTATGCGAATCATTATCTTCACGCACTGAACATACTTATTCATTCTATTTTTAACTAATTTGTTATTAACTTCCAATTTTCTTGATTTAATTGTTAAATATGCTTCTGTTAACCAAAGTTAAAAAAATTAGCTATTCTATTATTCTAAGTAATTAAACCTTAAAAATGTTTAAAGAAACATTTTGTATATAGAACCGTAGTTTTTTGCTGCCACAAATCATTTTTGGTTGACCAATAGCATTTGGAAGATGATCCTCTCTCAGGGTGGTCTTCAACTCCAAAAACCGATAAAACATCAACCGTTTAACAATAAAAAGAGTATTATATAAATTCCAGTCATTTCATTATGTATTAAATACTAACTAATAGTACATGGCAGTGTTCCAAAATGCTAATGACAGAAATAATTGCTAATAATTTCCGTTTCTTCGGTAGTATCATGACAAGTGATGAGTTATGGAGTGAACATTGAGACGTATTTTTTTCCAAAGAAAGCTTGAATGAGTAAATAAAGTTGAAGTGAATCTTAATTTCCAACATAGCAGTAGAATTATCGTTCAAAAAAAGTATACAGCGTCATTTAGAATTTACAAAAAGAAATGTTTAAATAGTTTTTTAATTATGAGGATGTCTACTGTTTGACACCACTTTTAAATATTATTTTTCATTTCCGGTTAAACCGAAAACAGATTAATTTTTTTTCTCGTTCCGCACGTATAAAAATTTATAGGTTTTACATAAGAAATCTCACAAAAATCTGTAAGGGTTCAAGATATCTATTTCAAAAACAGAATAACTATGGTCAAAGAAAAATAAACCAAGTGGTAATCGAAGAAAAGTACAAAAATTGCAAATTTTGGCTTACGCCCGACTACATCTACGTTTGCAATTAGCCTGGATCAATCAGATTTATTAGTATGTACCGCAATACACTAAGAACTACGTCATAGATTAAATCCGTATGTTGTATCAAATTATGGCAAAATTGAGTGATTTATTAGATAGTTGTTTATTACACCTAATTAAAAATAAGTTTTCTTTTTTCATATTTTTGTTTAGCACTTGCCTTTCTTTTTACTAATTTTACTTTAAAAAATTCAAAGAATAGTGTTTTATCGCTATTTTGTGTTTTATAAACATAGACATTTACAGATACTTTTGTGAGATTTACGTGATATAGATATAGAGTGTCAATTAAAAAATCAAAGTGTGTCCGTTTTCGATTTAAACGAAAATGGAAAACACCATTTGAAAGGGCCATCAAATAGTAGACGTCATCACAATTAGGAATTATTTATACATTTTTTTTAATAAATTATAAGACAAAAGAGTTGTTAAGTGTTCCCTCTTTTCTGAGTGACACTGTATATAGCACAACAATTTTGTTTAAAATATAATACTTATACAAAATACATGAAATTGATAAGATATAAAATTAACTTTACATTGGTTGTTAAGTAAATTTTAAATTAATTTAAATTATTTTTAAGCATATGCTTGACGCATTAAGTTCTATCGTCTGCACTACTGTTTCTTCTCCACATCTTATGAAATAAGACGGTTTCCAAACACCCCTTTTTTCACTTTTTCCGTTGTATTAGAGTTTTTATAAAACTTTGTAGATAGCCCTTATTTATAATTCCGTAGATCTGATTAGATTTTGGGTAATTTCAATGTAGACAAAAGAGCCGTTCACCTACACAGATTTCCGAATTTTTAAAATATTTAGAAAAATATTTATTTTACATTTTTGTTTGAAACAAAAGTTGTTTATAATTTAATTATACACTTTTCTTTAAACTATTTTTGGATCCGATAAGTAATTACTGAGATATAACAATCACGTGACAATATCAATTTTCAAAAAGGTTAAGGAGAAAAAGTTGTTGGAAATTCTATTGTCTATAGCTTTTGTTTGAACTATTTTTTTAAAACGCAATTTTATTTTCGATTATAGGGGAGTTCTGCCGTACCCGTTGGTTTTATTATGATCTCAAATTGTTCTCAATAATCTTATTGTAAGTGGCAAAATAAATCGAATTTATTTACATTTTTATACGATAAATTAATTCACAAAGGTAATAACCCATGTCTATGAAACTAAAATATATTACAATTTTATTAAAATAAAATGTAATTTTTAAATCCCAGGATGTATCTTGAAATGCTTTACATTTTGAACAAAGTGTGGGTGCGTGGTTAGCGATTTGATTCATGATTTTTTATATGAAAGTACGTTCTAACAATGAGATTTCAAGCGAATTTATAGTTCAATCTCAACAAGATTGCCTTCAAGAGATTTTTTTAAATTTATAATAGAAACGATTGAATTCAACTTGGGTACGTTTTCGTTAAAATTTATATATTTTCGCAAAAAATTATGTCAAAGTTTAAATAGCATTGCAGAAGAAGATTGCAACCGAACCCATTTTACTTATTTTTAATGTGCTGTAATTTGAACAAAGTTTGCGATTAAATATTTTGCATGGATTAATTTGAATTGATTGAAAGTTTAAAAATTAACATAAAATTTTAATTATCTAAAATTGAACTTCGGGATATCATTTCTTAGTTTCTAAATAGCTTGAACTTTTTTCTTTGAACTTGCAATTGGTAGAAATTTTTAGGAAATATGTCTTTATAAAGCCTTAATAATCATAACTACGGAAACGACCTATAATACGAGTTATAGAATATCAAAGAACCGAAATATCGTGTTTAAATAAACAAGCAATCCATTCACTTTCATAAAATAGAACGCGCTTTTACCGTTCCTATTGTATAATAACAATTACAGATTTAAATTACAATAAGTATGCATTTACACAATGTTTTGTAACTGTTTAAATTTTTGTAATAAAGTTGCAAGCAAAGTAATTCAATAAAATATTTTCAAAAGCGGTACGCGCAAGATAGAGAGCGGAAATTTGAAATTAAACTGTAGAAACTTCATGTGAACATTTTGAGTTCGAGATGAAAGGAATTTTTGAGTATTTTAATGCTTTCGGAAGCACAAAACTTATAGCTTGTAACATCAGTTATAATATAAGATTCTCTTAATTTAACATGAAAATTGTATAGTTAGTCATCAAATTATTTCAAAATCATTTTTCAATTCTTATTTAATTATTCTGATTAAATAAAGATAGATTTTTTATAAGCACCTTTACCTATACCTACATAATAAGTAATTTAAGTGATTAGTTTTTATCAAAGCTCAATTTATCTAAGCCCATAAGTAAAATTATAAATTTAAACTGTAGGAGCAGCTTTATGGAAAAAAATAGCCATTTTCTGTAATTCAATTTTTTTGTATTAATTTTTGAACTGTTCTGTAAATGTTCCTTCGATTTCAATGTACAAAAGCGTTTACGATTCTGTTTCCTATTATTCTCTACTATGAACGAGTCTTTTGTAAACCAAATCTTACGAGCACTCCACAGATACAAATCTGATGGTGTGAGATTCCAGATCTCGCTGCTCATTTCGCAAAACCTCGTCTTTCTATCCAGCGTTTGTTACGATAACATTAACGATAAACAAATACATTCTGAAATTCATTGTTAAGAGTACAAATAATAATATAAGTGGTAAGTCGTGATTAAGTGAAAAACTTATTTAAACGTTAAATAAAAGTGATTATTATTATTATTATTATTATTTCTATTACTATTATTATTATCATTTCTATATACAGAGTGGTTCAATGGGAACTGCCCTATATGTTGCTACAATCCCATTGTTACAGGTATTAATGCTCCAACTTATCTGATATCTAAATGGTTGTCAAATAAATTCAACAGTTTTAAATATCAACAATCAAATTTCAGTGTTCAAAATTCATACGATTTTATTGAAAAAATTAAAAACATTGAGCTGACTGAAAACGAAGTTCTAGTTTCATTTGATGTCTGTTCATTGTTTCCAAGCGTTCCGATAGATATCACTTTAGATTATTTCAAAGATATGTTACACCATTTAAACAATTCAGAAGTAGATAATTTTATTAAATTAACAAGATTATGTATGAGTTAAACCTACTTTCAAATTAACAATAATATTTATCAACAAAATTATGGTACAACAATGGGTAACAGCTCTCCGTTTATGGCTAACCTGTTCATGGGTAATTTTGAAACTGATTTAAAAATAATTTAGAATATTTTCCTGGAATTTGGTGTAGATGATGTTTTTGCAGTCATCGACACTAAAGTTTACAGCCCTCAGCAATTTGTAGAAATTTTAAATTCAAAATTTGAGACGATCAAGTTTACCTATGGAACAGAAACAAACCTTAAGTTACCTTTCTTAGACACTTTAGTGACAAGAAATGGCAACAAACTAGATATAGATATTTATCGTAAAGACACTAACACTATGAGGTTTATAACAAATGATTCCAACCATAGTATGCAACATAAACTTGCATCTTTCAACTTTTGATTCACCGATTATTACATTTCCCATTGTCAAAACAAAACTTTGATAAAGAACTGCGAAATATTAAGCAGATTGCATCATACAATGGTTTTCAAGAATCAATTGTCACAAACATAATTAGAAAACATAAACATAAGATTAAACATTACAACGTTAGGAACTAGTAATAGCAAAATAGATAAGAAATATGTCAAATTACCAAATTATCCACATACACAAAAGGTCTTCAAAAAATATTTTCAAAATTTGATTATAAAACAGTAACTTCTAGTAGTAACAACTTGCAAAATCTTTTAGGCAATCCGAAAGACCCAATAGAAATGTGTGATAAATCGGGAATATATAAAATTAATTGTAAAGACTGTAACCAAGTATATATAGGGCAAACCAAGAGACCTATTAAAACTCGTTTTAAAGAGCACGTAGCTCATGTCAAATATCATCGCACAGATAGGTCCAGTGTTGCCATGCATATGCTTGAAAATGGCCATAGAGTAGGCGACATTGAATTAATTAAGAGGGTAGATAATAAAAACGAACTTGATTCTCATGAAAGTTTAGAAATTTTTAAAAACAGAAATTTGCTTATGAATTATGATGATAACGGTCCATTAGGATTTTTGAAATTATTTAAGCTTATCTAAGAATCAATTAAGTTTAACGATGCAGATAAGCAGATAGTATATATAAGCTTCCCGTTGTTTTTAATTTTAGTATTGGTATCGCTGATGATGACAGCTTAGCTGTTGAAACACGTGTCCGAGTAAAGTTTTTGGTGTTTTTCTGTTGGTTAAATAGACGCTGCAGTTGGTGTTCCTTTCCTTTGATTATAAAGAATGTTTGAAAATTGGTATCTAAATAGTAGTTTGAAAATTTTCAAAGGTCAATTTTTCAAATGGAACACACCGATTTTTATATTTTTATCTTATTCGTGATCTAAAATAAGGGTAAGTTTGTATAACATTGAAAGTTTTCTACAATCTTTCTTACTGTAGCTTCGCGGTGGCTTTTGTTTTTCTGGGTATCGGACAGTAAACGTCTCAGATGTTCTTGACAAAACTTTGTTGTATTCCCCATAAATAATAAATGAATTCAAATGATTTTGTTTGTATAGTTTAGGTCGAGGGGTAATTCAATGCCAAAATTTTGTACACCAAAATGCCAAAATTCCAAAAACTCCACTGAAATTACAGCCAATGCCAAGCAATTCCACAACAATGTCATACAATTCTACCCAATGCCAATTATAATGCCATCGCTTTTTGGCCAAGTAAATTGGAGATGTTTTTGCTTTAAAAATTTCATTCTGTACTTATTTTCACCCAAAGATTGTACAATTTTCCCAATAAACCATTGTTATTCATATACAACTGCGTAATATTTAATTAAATTGTTAATGATCAATGGATGAAGTACTACTTTTCTTTCTTCGTTTTGTCTTGAATCGTCGTCTGTTGATTCACTTTCAGACTCGCAAATAGATTCTAAAGAGGGTACATTTTTGACGCGCTGTTGATATTTCGTGGTATTGAGTAATTTTTCCTTTTTTTTAGGAATAAATCTCTTCAATATGTCTGAGCTAATTTGACCTTTATCTTCGTTCAACATCCAAGCGAAGGTAGATTTTTCTAAGACAACGTCTTTTTATTAGTTATTTCAAATATGAAATGTTTGAAGAAAGGTCAACGTTCTTATTTGAGTATTCTTTAAATTTAAGGTCAGATTCAAATATTTCTTCGGTACAAAAAGTATTATCTATTTCTAAGATTCTTCTCAACGTAAGTAAATCCTCAGACTCATTGGTTTCTGGTTTAAAATTCACAGTATCTTTTTAATCACATACTTCTTCATTTATTTCAGTCCTGGTTTCAGTCTCATTATCGTTCTTTATGACATGGAAATTCAAGCGCTACTGCGTCTTGGATCACATCTGTTTGTGCCTCTTCATTAATGTCGTCTATATTTAAAGAAAAATTGCCCCGCTCTTTTGACTTTTCGTGGAAATATAAATTCATGTTTTAAATCATTACAAATCTGATTGTATTCGATTCGATAGATAAACATTATGTAATTCTAAAATTGATCACTGTCGCATAAGTTGACGTCAGAGAACGAGCAGCTTTAAATAAGCTGTTCACATGTTGATTAATAATTTCAGCCATGGTTTTGTATGAGGCCCATTTATTTTTGATACCCACTAACGAATTGGAATTTTTGAGGATTTTTAGCAAGTTTGTTTCTAGCGAAATTTTCTATTGCATCGTTGTCTATGTTAGTTATTGACTCTTTTATATACGTCATTTGTATCCAGCAATAAGTTTTTTAAACTTACTAGGATTTTAATATTGAGAGAATCCATCGATGGCCCGAAAACATTCGAAATTGAAGTCATCCATATTTAGTCAAAATGAAATTTGAATGAAAATTAAAAATGGATTTGTGAAGATATGTAGTATGCGATTCCATAAACATTCATCAGATTGCGCCACAAAAAAATGTAAGTACCTAGGTCCCCCAGGTTTTCCCAAATTCGCTAAATTCTTGTTCAGAAATTGGTAGGTCCCCCAGGTTTTCCCAAATTCGCTAAATTCTTGTTCAGAAATTGGTAGAAGTGGTTGAGAGAAGCAAGAATTTAGCAAAAAAAAGTCTTTTTTTCAATAAATTATAAGTCATTTAAAATGAAATTTTGTTTATTATTTTTTTTTGACATTTTAGGGTACGTTTGTCAAATCAGTGACATGGCATTTGGTCCCCCCAACATGAGAATGTTGCTTTAAGTTAACAAAATGGATTGAGAAAAAAAATTTAAATAAGTATCACACCAATGGGCTGTAACTTTTAAATAAATAGGTGGAGAAAAAAAATTTCTATATTTTTGCTTGTCTCAATCACTTCTATCGATTTCCGAACAGGAATTCCGTGAATTTTGGGACATCCTTTATTCACAAACGTGTTACTGATTATTGAGGCCATAAATTATTAATCGTAAAACTTGAAAAGACATCACAAACTTCCATTTTAAAAGCCTGTGTTTTAATACCAAGTAAGGAATGTTCATGGGTATTGATGAAAAAAAATTTGCCAATACAAATAACGCCGTTATTCCTTCGTAACGCAACAGACCAATTTTAGTTCGACAAGCATAAACTTTGAAGGCAGAATTGTTGGTCACAGTAGCGTTGATGTCAAGAATCTTGAATATGAAAAAGAGGGCATTTGTGACAAGGTGAATAATATGTCCATCTAACTACATACCAAAGTTCTTTACGGTCAGAAAACCATGCTCTACTCCCCGCAGAATATTATTAAGGTTAAAAATAAGTTGAGTGACCCTTCATTTGAAAGATCTTTTAAAATTGAACTTTGAAAGAGAGTGTCTAAGTTATTTTTTTTGTTTATTTATTAACCCCTTACTGCATGATTTTTCCGATTTTCTTTAAATAAATATATGTTGTTACATAAGTCATCTGAACCTCACAAAAATATTTTAAAAAATATCGGAAAATATTTAGCGTCAGAAATTAAAAAAAATAATTTGTTCCATATATGTCACGAAATGCATTGATGACAGAAAAGTTAAATGGCGCTTTACTTTCATATAATATAGTAAGAAATGTAGTTGATTGCTAAATGCAAAGGAAGATGCCACAAAGTACTGATAGTATTAGAACCACATTTTATTCTGTATGAAACTTATAAAAACAATTTCTATCCTTATTTAGACACAGATGAATTTTACACTTTTCGCAAAACGTGAAGGATTTACCGGTACAGTTAGGATATTTGCAACGCTGACGATCATCATTCCATACGGGCAGATGATTTTGACCATCAGTGCGAACCTCTTCTGCTGGTAGCTTTGCAAAAGGGTACTTCCTTTTCTTCAACTCCAACTGGGATTGTAAGGAATTGCTACAAGGTCGCCCCCGTTTCTTGGAAACTGTGTTGGATCTTGTCAAAATTTCTGCTATCATCAATTTGAATTCTGACAATGGTAAATACGTATTTGTATTTTTTACCTTTCTTCTCCATAATATCCATGCGTTGACACATATCATATCCACAAAATGGAAAAATATCCGCAAGTACCATTTTTTTGATCGTATTAGTATTCTGTAGTAACCCAACATGGAATCTAACAAGTCAACCCCGCCCATGTAAGTGTTATATACCCCTATACAATTTGGTCGTGGAATGGTAATGTGAGCACGATTTTTCCTACAGAACCGTTGTACTTCAGATACAGGTTTGCTTCCCACATAGGTTGATACAGTAGTGACTAGTTTATTGTCGTACCAAGCAACTATAGACACATCCACACCATCAACGTTGGAAACCTTCTCCACAAACGAACCTCTTCCCTTTTTTTCATTACCGAATCTTTTGGGAGTTGACAATTGGGTACACGATTCATTCGAACTGTTCCAAGTGGCAGGATACCTTCTTTATGTAGATAGATCAGAAGCGGTAAACTGGTAAACCAGTTATCAAAAAAAACTTTATAATTCTGATTTCGTGGCACCGTGTCAGTCAGTTTTACAACTACATTACTACTCGTCCCAAGGTCCGGTCGATGTGGCTGCGGCTCAATGATTCCACTATAAATATCAAAGTCATAGCTAAACCCTGAGACACCGCTGAGCACAAACACCTTATAGCCCCATTTATGGGGTTTCTTCGGATTATATTGTTTCAATGTAGATCTTGCTTTTGTAGGTATGATTTGCTCATCTACAGCCAAGTTTTCTTCTTTTGGTATCAGCAAAAATCTCTCCTCACCATTTTCAAAAACGGTCTAATTTTGAACAGACTATCGTAACCAGAATCACCATGTTTTTTGGTTATTATTGTCGTTGAAATGAAGAAACCTCTTTATTTCTTCAAATCTATTACACGTCATTGTTTGAACTACAGCAATAATTCCCAGAGAATTGTTCCAATAACTTCTGGTTGCAGGCAAGTGTACAATAGACATGTAGATGCATATTCCTACAAATGCGCGTAATTCTTCTTTGGTGATGTTACTTGGCTTTTCGGGTCTGACTTGTACGGAATACAAATTTGTTTGTTCAGCGATATAAGAAAATATATCATCCGTGAAAATATACTTGAATATTCCAAACATATCAAACTCATCCTTGTTATTCAGGTCTGGAGGCAAATCTTCTGACCCTTTGAAAGAAACGTCTTGATTGAGTTCATTTAAGAATTTATCTTCCCATTGAAGAACTGGCTTCTGTTTGTTTTGTTTTTTGTTTGATCGTTTGCTCATGAATGTTCCAAGAGTTACTTCTTCGTTGTCATCATCACTTAGATTCCGGTTAATGGAATAATCTGAATCTTCTGCAGGTATATCGGGAAACTCGGGTTTTCTGCGAAAGTCTTCGTGACCTGACAAATTTTCGTCCTCGCTGACATCTCCATTTGGTATTAGAACTGTTATGCTACGATTCTTTCCATAAAAGTGTTCACGTCCATCTACACAATTGCAATCAAAAAATTGTATAAATTATCTCAACTGAAAATTGTGCCATATATGGTACATGTAGCTGGAGAGGTATAGAAACAAAACTACATTATGTTTTGTCATTTTACTATAAATCCATAAAGACTAAGTACTTACCTTTGCCAAAACAATTTTTATATTCACAAATTCAAATTTGGATCGACTCTGTAACACAAACAATTCACCCACACGCGTTTTTGCTCGTTGCAACAAGTTGCAGGTTATAGCGTCGCCCTTATCACTTCAAGTACAGCCGCAAACAAGATGGGATTCACTCAATGCCTAAATACGAACGTGACATATACGGAACAGATTGCTGTAACGTCAAAAATTCGTTCAAAACAAAATTATAAATATTTTGTTCATCTGTTCCATATTTGGCACAGTATGCGGTAAGGGGTTAACATTTTCTCATTTCTACATTACCAATATGGGATTTTCTCCTATTTCGTTTTTTTTAAAAACTGATGGCTTGGTTTCAAAATAAACTACACAAAATGAGGGCGACCAATCTATTTTTCTCACTTTCAATATAACGCAAGAGGATTCTGTGAGGGATTATTTGTTGTCAAAAAGTATGTATCTATCAGCAATTTTATATGGCTGGGCTGGCTTTGTCGTTGCGGCGGGACAACCTTTTCATTCGGCAGACAACCGTGATTCCCCAAAAAAGCGATAATGTCATGATAGTCAGGAGCCTCTCATATAGGTCGAAATAAACTGCCGGGTGATTCACGAATCTTAACGACAACACATTTTATGAATAAAATACTTTTAAAAGACCCTATTCGTTCTATTAGTCCCGGATTGATCGGTCTTGATACATTTTAATAACCTCACTTTTTTTAACAACTACCACAACAGTACTTATATTTTGGTTTTATAAGGTTGTCGATAGGCCTTTGTAAGATACAATTCACTTTCATAACCCGATAATGCCATTTTCTTTTGTAATTAAGTAGTACGCAAGCGCAAAGAAGTACATACAGCGCATGCGTATTTTGTTATGACGTAAATGTCTTAAACAATTCCGTAAAATTACACAAAAAGTAAGTTGATACATACTTCTGGTAAAACTTGAAGTTTTGCCATCTTTAAAATATGTTGGTTGAATGACCCGCATGGACTTTGGTAGGTTCGCAAATTTTCAGAATTTTCCTACGTATAGTTTTTCTATAAACAATCGCGGCGGTTCCCGGTAGACCACACTGTATAAATAAGAAAAAAAGTAATAAAAAATGGCTGTGTGGTGTGTGTGAAAATATTATTGATGTAGATTAGGCAATATGTTCTGGAGAATGTAAGAAAAAGTTTCATTACGATTGTTCCATATCAGAAGCTTATACAAAAAAAATAAGGCATAAAAATGTTCAATCTGAGCATTATAACCAGATCCAATCAAAAAGATGATACGTCTGATATCAAAAAACAACTTTTGTTAATAAAAAAGAAACTAAACTATTTTAATAGTATTAAACCTGAAATATATTCTTTTAAAACTAGCATGGAGTTCTTTGCCATCCAGTATGAGGACTACAATAAAAATTTACAAGAAAATGATCGAGTGATAGCCGAGTTCACTAAAGTGCTTCAAAATTTAAAAGAAAAAATAGACAAAATTATTAATGACTTAACCGTAAAAATTAATATGCTAGAACAAAATGTTCGCAAAAGTAATATTGAGATACAAGGTATAAATCAGTCAGTAAACGAAGACTGTCTTGATACAGTTACGAAATTTTGCAAAGAACTAAATATAAACGTAGATCACACAAATATTGAAGTTGCTTATCGTGCTCCAACAAAAACCAAACCACGACCTTTAATTGTCGCAACATCAATAACACTCAAATTGGAAAAACTGTATATACTATCAATGAACATCTAACAAACTATTTCAGAAATCTACTTTATGTAACTAAAATAAAAGCCAAGAAAATGGTAGGGTAAGGTGGAGCAAGTTGGTCAACAGGGCAAGATGACGAATTTAATTTTGAGGAAAATCTAAATCAGAAATTGCAGTATATCAACCCCTGTGATGTCTGGTCGGTACCTAGTTATAGCTTAAGAAAATAGGTGGCCCTTGCTTCACAACCTTTTAAACTCATGCTGCAATTGTGTTTAGTTGTTAGTCGTTATAATATTGTACAGTTACATAAGGTTTTGTGCAAAAAGTGAGGTTTAGACTTTTCCTAATTGAGGTTTATTTTGTGGTGAGGACCAATAGATTATCAGTGTAAGTAGCACAAACTAATTTTATTTATTGCTTGTGTTATTTATAGAGATTTTTGTTATAAATTCCCCTAGGGGCAAGTTGACGGGGACGCTAGTCATCTCGCCCCAACTTATTTTCTAACCTCAACATATTTTTTTTCAGATGGTGCGTAACTATAAGAGAAAAAGCAAACGCCGGCCGTGGTCAAAAGATTGTTTAATTGCTACCATGTACGCTGTCAAAAACAAAAATATGGCAGTTAACAAAGCCAGCGTAGTTTACGATATACCTGGCCTAACACAGCGGCGATATTTAAAATGGAAAGGGTAAACGAAACTTTACCGAAAAACAGCGGCAGAGTTAAACGTACTTTCACAGAACTACAAGAAATTAAACTAGCTAACTATACCAATGATCTTAACATTAGGGCATTCGGTCTTACTTCTTTGCAGTGCCAAAAACGTGTCTACGAGTTTGCTGAAAAAACAATACTTCACACAAGTTCAACAAAACCCTCAAGCTGACTGGAAGAAACTGGTTAATTTTGATCATGAAAAAGCGCAGAATTAGTTTAAGGACCCCTGAGTCTACGTTCATCGGACGTCTAATAGGATTTAATCAAGTCGAAGTTATGAGGTTTTTTGATTTAATTCAGGAGCTTAAAGTTAAACACCATTTTACGCCTGATCGAATATACAATGCTAACGAATCAGGTTTATCCACCAAACAGCGTAAAATTTTATCTCCAACTGGTTGCAAAAGAATGGTAAAAGTGGCTCTAGTGGCGAGCGTGGCCGGAACACGACTATTGTTTGTACAATGAACGCACAAGACTTGTACGTTTTCCTTTTCTTGTTTTTGCGAAAGTAAGAATGCGTCTTGAATTGTTATATGGATGGGGAGATAGTTCCGATGGTATAGCTCAACAAAGTGGATGGATAAACACAGATGCTTTTGTGCAATATCTTCGAGGTTTCATTAAATACACCTCTCCTTCCAACAGAGTCCCAATTTTATTGATTGTTGAGAATTATTCATTCCATACATCTTTGCATCCTCATACAACTCACCGATTACAGCCACTGGGTGTGGGAGTTTTTGGCCCTCATAAAATCTTTTACAGTCGGGTCTGCAAAAATTTTTTAGTAAATAATCCCAAAAAAACAATTAGGTATGGATAGAGACGTAAGATAGGTCTTTAGAAATGCCTATTGAAAAGCAGCAACCATGAGAACAGCAGAACAGTAAAAGCTTCGCTAAATATGGAATGAACCCTTTGATCCAAATCTATTTAACGACGCAGACTTCGCACAGTGACCCTTCAGTTGTTCTACACGGAGTTTCACAGGGTACTGTATTAGGTCTATTGTTGTTTTTATTATATGTGAATGACATTTTTAATTTAAACTTAAACAGCAAAATTATTTCATGTATTTGTCACTAAAGGGTTAACTTGGAATAGTGTTCAATTTAAATTAGAGAATGATCTTAAATTAATTTTGGTTTGTATTGATGATAATATGTTGCCTCTTAATGTAAATAAGTCGAAATTTATATGTTTTACATCTACTAAAAAAACATGTCCAAATATATTTTTAACATTACATAGTTGCCAGTATAAAAACTGTAAATGTACAAGTATACTTCACCAAGCAGAATCAACCAACTACTTAGGTATTATTTTAGATAAGCAACTACGCTGCGATAAACAAATCTACCGAACTGTAAATAGACTTAGATTGCAGATTTTTCTGTTTAAACAAATTTGATCATTTTTACAAAATAAAACGTTAATGTCAATCTATCATGCATTAGTTCTATCAATAATAAAATATGAATTAGCTATTTGGGGCTTAGCTGATGCGGTGTATTAAAAAAAGTTGAGAGCATTCAGAAAATAATTAGTTTTCAAATTACCAGCAACTTTATACGCAAAATACATTGTTACCGATAAAACTAATCTACGTTCAATCTGTATTAAGTTTTTGCTATAAAAATATACACTTAGTTACACATCTAAATCACTCCTAGATGATTAGATCAAATACTAATTTAATGTCTAAATACCCAAGAATGAATAAAAAAATTGAGCAAAAAATATAATCTATGTATCCCTTCAGCTTTAATACCATACAACTTAAAATTGAATATACATAACTTAACAAAATTCAATAAAAAAAACAAAAAATGATTATTAATCTTAGACGGGCAGAAAATACTCAAATACAATGTAATAAACTTCTAAATTAGACGTATGAAGTACCTAGTTATAATTCATAAAAATAAAAATCATTTTTTTTTAAATTTCTATAACGTACTAAACGCTAGTGTATAAAATTACAATTAATTTATCAGCCATTTCGCGTTCAAGCTTTGCTTCTGCGAAATGTAAAATTATAAGTTTCTTTTATTTAATTTCTTTAGGATATTTTTTAATCCATTTCATTAATTATATGTATGTATAAATGTTTGTATTTACACTGAAACTTTTTTGTATTAAATGTATTTGCATTAAGTAGCAAAAATAAATAAAAATAAACGTGTTGTTGCATTAAGGAAGTCTTCTAAATCGGTATTTAAAAAGTAGATTAATGAAAAATTATTTATATTGAACACTAACCTAATCAATATATTTGATAAACACGCACCCTGGAAAACAGTTAAACTTACAAAAAAGCCGGCACCATGGCTGACAGATAATATTAAATTCATGATAAAAATAAGAGATAAAGCTAAGATGAGGTTTTAAAAAATCAAAAAATAAAATCACTGGGAATACTATAAATCACTGCAAAATTTAACTAACCAAAGTATAATTAATGAAAAAAAAGCGTATTATTTATACGAGGATGTATTGATATCTAGTTAGCCTAGACCAGTTCCTTGCATAAACAAAATATTGCGTTACCATAGCAACGAACAATAACTTATTAGAAGTGTTAGTATAAAGTTTGACGTCAAAAAAGTAAACCAGAGTCACGCAATAAATTAAATGAAAAAGATGTCCACCGAAATTGTGAAAATCGAAAAATTGGAGTATCGAGCCATCATCAAGTACCTGTATTTAAAAGGGTTAAGAGGTAAGCAGATTTACGAAGATATGCTTAATACCCTTGGTGATCAATGTCCTTCGTATGCGACCGTCAAAATTGGAATGCAAGCTTCAAAAGAGGTAAATTTTCCATTGAAGATGATGACCGATCGGGAAGGCCAGTTTCTGTGTCAGTCCCCGAAAATATCGATGCAGTTCATGACATGATTTTATCAGACCGTCGAATTGGGCTAAAACGGATATCTGAAGCACTGAATATTTCATACGAACGCGTTCATCATATGGTTCACGTCAATTTGGACATGAGAAAATTGCTGCAAAATGGATCCCCAAATGTTTGAATGTTGACCAAAAGCGTGCAAGGGTAGAAGCATCGCGTTCGATCTGTGCTCGATTTGAAAACGATGTAGACTTCTTAAACCGAATTGTTACTATGGATGAGACTTGGGTACATTTCTACGATCCAGAAACAAAGCAACAATCGATGGAATGGCGACACTCTGGTTCTCCAAGACCTAAGAAGTTTCGTGTCCAAAAATCTGCTGGAAAAGTTCTTGCTTCAGTTTTTGGGATTGCCATGGAGTAATCATGATTGATTTTTTGGATAAGGGTAGAACAATAACTGGAGATTACTATTCGACATTACTGACCACTCTACGGGAAAATATTAAAGAGAAAAGACGCGGAAAGCTATCCAAAGGTGTTTTGTTTTTGCAGGACAACGCCCCTGCACACAAATCTCATGTTGCCATGCAAAAAATTCGTGATTTAGGGTTTGAATTACTAGAACACCCCCCCTTATTCACCCGATTTGGCTCCGTCCGACTATCACCTCTTTCCTCAACTGAAAAAAAAGTTTCTTCCAACAAGGAGGTAATAGAAGCTGTGGAGGTCTGGTTTGCAGAGCAAGAAGAAACATTTTTTTTGAAAGGTCTAGAGACGTTGCAGGTTCGCTGTAATAAATGTATCCAATTAAGAGGAGAATATGTTGAGTAATAAAATATTTTGACATTGAAATTTTGTTTGGTTCTATAGTAGGCTAAGAATTTTTCAATATATCCTCGTATAAAACTAAAAACTGTTGTAAAAGTGCTAAACAAAATAAAAACAAATGCAATTGGGTCTGACGGTATAAATAGACTTATGTATTCCCTTAATTAGTAAATATTTCACACACATTATTAACGTGTGCCTTACTGACATGATTTTTCCGGATTGTTGGAAAATTGGTTTAGTTTCTCCTTTACCTAAAACTGCAGATCCACAAAAATACTCAGATTTTAGGTCTATAAGTATTCTTCCAACTTTTTCAAAAGTTTTGGAAAAGATTATTAGTGACTAGATAAGATTTTATGTGAACACATTCAGTTTAATTCCGGAAAACTAGTCAGGTTTTCGTTCATCTCACAGCTGTACCACTGCCCTTCTCAATATAACTGATGACATATTACACGCAACTGACAATGGGCAACTTACTATTTTGACACTACTGAATTACAGCACAGCATTTCACTCTATAAATCATGAACTACTGAGCTCTATATTTCGTTTTCTTGGGTTTTCATTTAATGCAAGAACGGTACTATGTAGTTATCTTAATAAACGATATCAATGTGTAAAAATTGAAAATCAAATCTCTCTGCCTCGGGAAATACCGCAAGGTTCAATTCTAGGCCCGTTATTGTATACTATCTACACCTCAAATTTTCCAAATTACATCAAATTTAGTAAAATACACATGTACGCAGATGACACACAAATATATCAGTCCTTCTATTCATCGGACTTAAATGTAACCCTACAACTAGTAGGTCAAGATCTAAATCGGTTAACTCAGATGTTATCCAAACATGCATTGACACTTAATTCCGATAATTCTTGTGTATTACTGTTTGGGAAAGAAACTGATCGGTCTGGTATCCAAAATATGATTCATGTTATAATTAATAATACTGTTCTGCCTCTCAAAAATAGCATGAAGAATCTAGGTTTGATATTAGATAATACTTTTAGATACAGAGAACATATTAATAAGTGTATACAAACAGCTTACATTAGTCTGAAATTACTATACCCTCACCAATATTATTTGGATTTCTCGATAAAAAGGATGTTGTGCGAATCATTGATACTCTCGCATTTCGCTTATTGTTCAGAAATATATTCTCCTTGTTTGGATTCTGCTTGCAGTAGGATACAACGAGTGCAAAACTCATATTTAAGGTTTTTCTACGGTATCCGTAAATATGATCATATATTACATAAATTATCAGAATGTTTATGGCTGAATATGAGAGATAGACGTTTGATTCGTACAGCATCCTTATATCATAAAATTATTGTTGAAAAGAAGCCTTAATATTTATACAATAAGATACAATTTAGAACTGATGTACATAATTTAAATTTAAGATTTAAAGGTCTAATTACACCTCCATGTCATAAAACTGCACTTTTTGAGAGATAGTTCCAATACAACATAGCCAAACTTTACAACAATCTTCCACAATCAATCAAATTTTTAACACCATTGCTTTTCAAAAAAAAGTATTCAAAAATTTTAGCAAGCGAATACTGTTAAATTTTCTTTAAATTTAAATTTTCTTTAAATTTTCTTTTTGTCGATAGCTCACGACTTTAGAATTGCTCATGCGTTCCTAGTTTTTTAATATTCTTTTGTTTGTGTCTACTATAAAATGTTAATTTAATTAATCTTAAGGTTACTTATTCTGTTTTAGAGATGTATACGTTTAGTTGTGATTAGGTTGGGGAATAAAGACTTTATTATTATTATTATTATTATAGTCGCCCAGAGTGGTAATGTGAAATTGTGTCAAAAGTGGCAATGACAAAGTGTTATTTATTATAAAATAACTTTTCAAATAAGGTAATAGAGAAAGAGCTAGTGACTTATTTTGTATTCTCATTTCAAAAGAAACAAATAAAACTGAGTTTGGTTAAATTTCATTACAGTTCTAAAATTTTACAGAATGACTTTTGACAATATTGTTTATTTATAAAAATTATTGCTAAAACATTTCCATCTCTCCTATTGGTCAACAGAACGCTGTAAATAATTATTTAAAAAAAATAGTTTTTGTTATTTTATTAGATTTAAAATTTTCACAAAATTATTGAAGTATATGTACTATCAAAAACCAGAACACAATTCTATCACAAGAGCAAAAAACGGAACACTGCAGAACATACTATTTTAGGTATAGTAAATTTTTGGTGTATTTATTTCACAAGGTTTTGAAGGTCGAATGAAAGAAAAGTAGAGAACTTTTAACGCTTTGAGTGTT
Organism: Abscondita cerata; assembly: GCA_030710515.1. NCBI lineage: Eukaryota > Metazoa > Arthropoda > Insecta > Coleoptera > Lampyridae > Abscondita > Abscondita cerata. Next base: position 30,438 of record JALBCR010004772.1, on the reverse strand, counting down.
GCAAGCAATTCAAAATCTCTGTAGTCGTGTCCAAATATTCATGTAGATTTTTTTGGTTTTTTGAATAAGCACGCATTTCACACGTATGTGTTAAAAATTTTGTTTGATTAATTAAAAATTGAACCAAAAGACCATTAACCTATACACTTTACAAAAGTTCTTTTAAATTTAATTATACCCAACTTTTGTTTTAATTATTTTTTGATCCGATAAGTTGAAAGCTAATTGTTCTAACAGTATCTCTAAAAATAATAATTAAAAAAAAAAGGATACTTGTTGGAAATTTTATTATCTATATATTTTGTTTGAACTACTTTTTTCTTAAACGCAATTTTTTGTTTTTTGTTATTGAAGACTTGAAGTTTGTTTGAAAACATGTTCACAGGAGAGAGCACATCATTTTTAAAAAACATTTTTAAGAAATCGGGACGCCTTGAACTTCTCTATACAGGGTGATCTGCATAGAGCGTGCATTAAAAGTTTTTTAACTTGCAGATAAATCAAAAACTTGAAATTTGGTACGTGACCATAATTGAACATTTTTGTTCTACCTAAAATATTTTCAGACCTCCAGCTATACAGGGTGTGCCAAAAGTTGCTATCAACTTTCTTATTTTAAATACAAACTTACAATTCTTTTTGCATGGGTCGATTGTCCATATAATTCTGAGTTTATATAATTTAAATTATTTATCTTATTGCTAAGCGTTTTTGAAATATGCCATTAATTTTAAAAAAAAATGGTCTTTGTGATAGTTAAAGAAAAAAATGTTATCTCGCGAATCAGTTGAGATTATAATAATAAATTTATGGAGCAGTTGGCTGAAAGTCCAGGCTTACTCCTGATGTCCTACTGGAGATTTCATCTTGTACTATATAGGAACAGGCAATTTTCAAATATCACAATCAAAAGTGTTCAAAAAATAATTTTTTTCAAATGGCATCTTTTGCTTTTTTTTACATCATTCGAAAGAAAATTAAAAATTTCCTATACCCAATTCCTCTGAAATGACGTAAAAAAAGCAGATGGTGCCATTTGAAGAAGTTGACTTTTTGATCATTTTTGATTGTGATTTTTGAAAATTGCCTGTGCCCATATGGTACAAGGTGGAACCTTTAGTAGAACATCTGAAGTAAGCCTGAACTTTCAGGAAAGTGTTCTATAAATTTCATGTTATAATCTCAACTGATTTCCAAGATACAAATTTTTTCGTTCGAAAAACAAGTAATAATAAAACAAATTTTAATAAAGTTCTAATAATGCCCCGTTTTCATCGAGCAAATAGCCCAGTCGGTGGTCGCAAAGTGCTTAATCGTAAATTTATACTACCACCCCTACCAATTTATGATTTGAAATGAATTATTGAAAAAGTTTTTAATATTTAAATTTAAACCTCCCAATTTTTCTTTTTAACTTCTTCCAACGTAGTTCTACCTTTGTTACTAAAATATCTTAATACTTTTATGAATTTAAATTTCGTTCAAATTCAAACTGATACATATTATTAAAAACCTTAGCCCGGATATTATTTTTATTAAAAGTACCGATTGCTGTTAGAAATATTAACATTAGGGTTTTCCTGAGCCCAATATCGCATATTTTGAAACATTATTTATGGTAAAAGTATACCCGCAGAGTATACTCACGCTTTTGCAGATAGATGGTGATGGGATCTTATTGTAGCTTTTGATAGTACATATCGTTCATTGGTTTTATACTTTCGGATTAGAGAGGAGGATTCTAAAAAACATGTATTGTACAGGTATACAAAATACAGGGCTTTTTATTTATTTTGTTTATTTTTTTTTCTATTACTAACGAACCACATTGTGATTTTTTTATACTGGGTTCCCCATATTAGACTATACAATTTAAAAGTCGCATAAAAACTTTCTAATCAAAGTAAATTAACTTTTTAATATATAGCTTATTCTGTGGGATTTATGACTAAAGTAAATAACAATTCAAGTTAAAGATCATGTCTTCCAAATGCCCTCTTTCGACTTCAATGCATTTTTGAATTCTAAGTTCAAAATGTATCATCACTCGGCGAAGCAAATCTCTATTTATTCCTGCAATTTCATTTCGAATCTGCTCCTTCAACTCCAGAATTGTTGCGGGACGACTTGCATAAACTTTTTGCTTTAGGTATCCCCAGAGAAAAAAATCGGGGGCCGTTAAATCGGAAGATCTCGGGGGACAATTCAAATTTCCAAATCGGGAAATTATACGGCCGTCAAAAGAATCTCGCAAAATTCTCATAGTGTTTCTGGCTGTGTGAGCCGTTGCTCCATCTAGCTGGAATAATATGGCGCCATTTAGTCCACGTCTAATTAGTTCTGGGATAAGAAACCTTTGCAACATGTTTATGTAGCGTTCGGAATTAACTGTAACAGAACGGTTATTTTCATCCTCAAAAAAATAAGGACGGATAATTCCAAATGATGCTACACCGCACCAAACAACGACTTTTAGACTGTGGAGGTTTTTGGTAAATGGAGATTTGCTTCGCCGAGTAATGATACATTTTGAACTTAGAATTCAAAAATGCATTGAAGTTTAAAACTTGATTTGTTATTTACTTTAGTCATAAATCCCACAAAATAAGCTGCATATTAGTCGATTAAAAAGTTAATTTACTTTGATTAGAAAGTTTTTTTTCGACTTTTAAATTGTATAGTCTAATATGGGGAACCCAGTACTTGCAAAATATTTTCTTTGTCTGGTAAACTATCTAATAACATATAAACATTAATGTTAATCTAGGTACGGACTTAAAAAATTACGTTTACTTAATAATATGTCAAATTTTACAATACTGCTTGCGCATTTGAAAAGAGCAGAAAAATCTCAGTTATAATAGACACTTTTGTATTTTCCATAATGTGGTTCGTGAGTAATGGGCAAATAAATAAATAAACAAAATAAATAAAACACCTTGTATCATGGTTATAAAATATCGGATACTTGTACAATATATATTATTTAGAATCCTTTTGATATCCCCTTTCTAATCCTAACGTATTCGCATTTACCAATGAATCACACTGTATATGGTTAACTTTTTGAAACTCGTACGTACAGTTAAAAGTTATTGCAGTTAAAAATAAGTGAAAATAAGGATATATTTTGTTATTTTATTTTTAAAATAAGCAGCTAGATAAATTTGTGATGGTTATGGATCTGATGCAGGATCAGAAAGAACAACTCGTGATTAGTTAGCATGATTTTGGGTTAGAAAGATGCACCTCGATCAATCATAAAAAAAATGGATAAAATATAGGAAAATGTTGAGCAATACTTGCACATAAGCAGTTACAACATCGCTAATAGGGATTAGAATACAAAGACAAATCCGATGTTTGAGTACCACATGATTTGAAGGAAGGAAATTTAATTAATCGAATTTCCCATCTATAAATCTATACTAAAACGAAATGAAATCAAACTATTTCTGAAACGTATGATCACCGACAATGAAAGGTAACGCCAAGAAAGGTGATGATGTGTCTTTGGTGTGATTTGAAGGGAATCGTGCATGATGAAGTGCCAAACGATTGATTCTGTACTCTGTCAGATTGAAGCAAGTGATTGAAAAAAAAACGGCCGAAATTGATCAACAGAAAAGGCGTTGTGTTTCATCAGGACAACGCTAAACCACACACATTTTATTTTATGACTCGGCAAAAATTTAAAGAGCTTGGGGTGGAAGTTCTGATTCATCCACCGTGTAGTCTAGACCTTGCACCGTCATACTTAGTCTTTGCAGAACTCTCATAATGGTGTAAAATTGGCTTCAAAAGAAGCCCGTGAAAATCGCTTGATCAAGTTTTTTGGCAATAAGATGAAGACCATCTACAACCACGGAATTATGAAATTACCAGACATACATTTGAATTATAAATAATAACTGTCAGTCAGCCTGTCCTATATCTATATCTGAAAATTTAGACAAACTAGAGCTTCCTGTTATTTAATTAATTGATGGGAATATCATGAGTGATTGCTTATGCGTATGCGGTAAAAATGATAACCCATCCAAACTTTGGATACAATGTGACAACTGTAATTCTTGGTACTACTCAAACTGCGCAGGATTGAAAGATAAACAAGTGAGGAAACTAGGACTTGATAACTCTACATGGTTGTGCTGCCATTGCAAACAAAAGCAAGTTGACATTATCCCGCATGAAATTGAAAACACAGACAAGTATCCACATTATGGTCTCGTCCTTGTTTCTCAAAAGGGTCATAACATACACATTAGAAAAAGACTATCTCTTCATCTCCAGACTTAAATCAAACAGCTTACAAATAAAAAAAAATTAAGGTACTTAAAAGGATTCCAAAAGGAGCAACATTTTCAGCTGCGATGCAATATTCTACAACCCTGTCTAATTGTGCAGAAGAGAATGACCAAATATCATGGCTTTCACTACTTCTATTTTTTTTCTCGAATCTCTGCGTACCTGAAAGAGGCAGAAAAAATGTTCACTGACCACTTTAGTGAAATCAAATATCAATGGTACCAGTCATAATTTTGCAAAAATTAATGGTTCAGCAGACCCATCTCTAAGTCCCCATAGATTTAAAGCCTCAACAGTTGGAGAAGGAGACATTGCTAGAGCCGTGAAGTTACTTATCTCGCTAGACAATTTGGTACTTCAAAATGATACTTTTAAGGAACCCCTCTTAAAGCACCCACAAGCATCGGAAACCTAGACTTTCCCTGGCCCTCCAATAAAAGAAAATCTTTTGATTGTCACAAAAAAAGATGTCAAAATAGGTTCAGGAATAAGTTCAGGAATTGATGGGCTTTAACCACAGCATTTGAAAGATCTCTTGTCACAGAATAACGGCGAGCCAGCTTCCAAACTACCGACATCACTTACAAAATTCTGCAATTTTGTTCTTTCTGGAAAAGTACACAAACAATTTGCTCCAATTTTTTATAGAGCAACTGTATGCGCCCTAAGATAGAAAGATAGAGAAATTCGCCCCATAGTAGTTGAGAACATCACTTATGGGATGGTTACCACTTAGCATTCCACTTTTTTTTTGGAGACAAAGTAATTCCAACCCAATGCGGTGCCCATCAGGGGAATCCTGCTGGACTTCTTATATTCTGTTTTGTTCAACAACCTATTATAGAGAAACTTTCATCGGAGCTGATTTGTTTCTATCTAGACGACGGACTTCTGGCATGAAATAAGAAAACGGTCTTGTTTGATTTTTAAAAGGTCATCAATTCATTTGGGAAAATTGGATTAGAGATCAATCCCAAAAAAATGCAAATTGTATTTCTACAACCAGGAAGAATACAGAATGGAATGTATAATAGAATCACACTTTTAATTTATGGTATACCAAGATCTACACTACGAAACAAAGTGTATAAGTTGGTTATGGAACGAGAAAGAGAATTACACATCAACACAACGGCGCCATTGAAAATAGAAGAAGAGGAAGCGATTGATGACGAAAAGGAATTGTCCGGCGCCGAAGAGGAAAAAGAAGTTGAAAAGGCGTTACAAGCTTCGTTGTTATCTATGGCCGATATATTACGATTTTCTAATTTAGAAAACCAAGAAGCCTTAAAAACTCTCCTGCAAAGAGGTAAAGAAGGACCGGAGGCTTGGAGCGGTTTAGATCATAACGCTATCGGGCCCTACGTTCAAAATTTATTGGTATCGTCGGGAATAAATCCGAAAGGTTTAGAAAAAGAAATGAGCGGTCAAATAATGTTGTCGGAGTATGTTAAACGATTATCGGAGGAGAAGTTTAAGAATAACGGCGAAATTAGAACGAGTCCAAATTCGGTAATTACCAAAACCGAAAAATGTAGGTCGGAATGATCTGATATGGAAACGGACGAATCGCCCTCAAATGTGATACTTAAAATTCCGTCCTTCAAACCAACTAGTAAAAACGGTACCGACTTTTACAGAAATTCGAACGATTCTGTACCTGTTGTGTCACCGCCGGTTACTAGCGAGTCCGGTTCGCCTCCGATTATCCCTGGTAAGCAAATTACTTTAAAAGACGTTAAAAACGTCATCGCAAAAAGTATTAGTCAAAAGTTTCAGCAAACGCCAGAACCGATGCGTATGCCGACGATGATGGAGATTGATTATAAAAGATCGGGTTTCACGCCACCAATAGTCGGTATGCTTTCTATGAAAATCAACACGATCTAGCTCGATCGTATTCTCATCCCCATCAAAAACCTACGCAGAATCCTTCGACTTCTGGAGCGACGGGTGGTAAAGGTACTCGACCGAAAAGAGGCAAGTACCGCAATTACGACAGAGATAGTTTAGTAGAAGCGGTGAGGGCGGTGCAAAGAGGAGAAATGTCAGTTCACAGATCGGGTAGTTACTACGGCGTACCTCACTCGACGTTGGAATTTAAAGTGAAAGAGCGTCATTTGATGAGACCTCGGAAAAGAGATCCAAAGCCAAATCAGGTCGACGAAAAATTAACGTCCTTGAAACAGAATGATTTGAGATTAGCTGCCGCAAGCACGGGTATAGATAAAATGAAACCTCCGCAACCCAAGTTTCCGCCTACGACGCCAAACGGTATGAAACAACCAATTTTTGACCCCAGTATGGCACCTTTAGGTTACAATCCTCCTCCTTTTCCTTTTTGGCCGCACCCTGGGTTCTCGCACATTCCTTTAGAATACGGTAGAAATCCGTCGACGTCATCGTTCCCACCGAATCCCGAATTTTTTAACTCCCAAATGATGCAGAAGATACAAGAAGAAGTGCGGACGCATTCGAGCGTTACTTCTTTGCCGACCGGTTGTCCTCCTCCGTTACCAAAAAACGCGCGACACATTTCGGAATCGTTGTTGGACGGAACGGATTCGAATGGTTCGTTTTTGGACGGTATAATAAGATCTAGTTTGGAATCGGGCGTACCCGCTAACGATGACAAAATCAAAGACGATAAAAACTTAACGCCGGAGAATATGTCGAATAAAGCGTTGTTAGATCAGTTGTGTCGTAACAGTCGTTTAACCCGTCTTCCTAAACCTAACGTGTCGGAGTCTAACAGTTCTAGCGAAGAAAATTACAGGAGGGGCGCTAGCCCTTCAAGAGAAGCTTGAAAAGTTCTCATATAGCCTATTAACTTCCCTATTACGGACTACACCTTTTGGAAACGTTAGAATCTTCTATAGAGTATGGATTTAATGTTTAAAACTACAATGGAAAAACTATTCAACACTCATCTAAACCGCTGATGATAATAGCTTTGCTATTGAAACGCGTGTTCGAGTAAAGTATTTTGTTGCAGTTTTTTGATGTGTTCCCGTTTGTTACTCATCTAAATGAGAGCCAACATTTAAGAGCTGTACTGCCAACAAGCAAGGGCGGACTTGGAATCAGGAAACTATCAGACATTGCAATCCTTTCCTCAGTATATGCAACATCTCGACTAGTCAATATGATATTACATCTTAATGATTCAGACAAGCCGAATATTGCACTTTGCAAGGATGCAATTTTGGAATGGAATATTTTAAGTGACAATTTCAACGTACCTCTTGCCCCTTTCCTGCAAAAAAGTTGGGATAACATTTTAACTGCTTTGATTCTAGGAAATCAAAAATATGACACAGAATACGAGAAACCAATTCATTTGGCCCTGGAAAAATCAGAATCAAACTCTTGGCTCAACGCGCTTCTTTCATAATCAATAAGTACCCTCTTAGATAACAACTCCTTTCGTATCTCAATCGGTTTAAGACTTGGTTGTGAATTATGCACCACGCACACTTGCATATGCGGAAAAAAAGTCGACTCTTTTGGCAGACACGGATTACGTAGTTTAAAAAGAATTGGACGGTGCCCCAGATACCAAGAGATAAACAACATATTAAGCCGATCACTAACATCCGCAAATATCCCTTGCCATTTAGAACCTGTTGGAATATCAAGATGGAAAACGAGTTGACGGTGTTACTTTAATTCCTTGAGAAAAAGGGAAATGATTAATTTGGGACACCACTTGCTTAGACACACTAGCTCTATGTCCAAAACTCTTGTAAATGTGTTGGAACAGCAACCAACACCGCGGCCTCTAACAAGAAAAACAAGTACTCTAATGTTAAGGAGGGAGGATACATTTTGTTACCGTTTGTAGTCAAAACCCTAGGACCATAGTGCGACGAAGAGATAAAATTTTTGAAGAAATTAGGAAACTTGCTTATGACCTAAACAGGAAAGCCATTTTCAATGACTAATTTCATACAAAGGATAGGAATGGTAATTCAAAGAGGAAATGCCATATCAGTAATGGGAACTTTTCCATAGGCGAACCCCTCCCAAAAATTTTTTATATTTTTTCTACTCCGTTGTCAGTAAGACGTCAAAAACTGCTTCAGTACATGTCTCGAGTAGTAAAGCAATTACGTACGAGTGGAAATACACATTACTCGCTCCTTGGTCGCTCGTATGTAACTTTTCCACTCATACGTAATATGCTCTTACTTCTCTCGTTATGTAATATACTATTACAATAGTGTTTTAGTTTTAATTTTGAATTTATATTTAATGTAATTGAAAATCCTAACTAAGAATTAGATCGTGACTTTTCATGACTTTTGAAATGACAACACACAATATGAGGCTGACTCTTTGTCTATAAGGAATAACTACAAACAATTTTGTGAAACTGATTTAATTTAACCGATCCGATTGATTTATTGTGAATGTGAATTTCAGATAAACGCAGCAGTAGTAACGATTTCATTCATTTAATCAATAAAATATGAACTTATTACTTAAAGTATTCCATATACTAAAGTTAAAATTATAACCAGTTTTAGTAACAATTTGGATTACAAATAAAAAAGTTAAAGCTATTTTAAAAGAACTATTTTTTAAAAATCTTTTAGGCTTTCAAGCATTTTATGGAATTAATGCGTTAATTGAAATCTGATGAAAAGTTGAGTACAAAATAAATGTTGGTATATTTTTCTCGAAAATATTGAGTTATACAAAAAAACGGGACTCGGTTAAAAAGAAATAAATTAATTAATAGTGGAAAATCTGTTAATTTTTAAAAAATTTCAAAAAAATTCTCCTGTATAGCCAAATTTGCTGGGTCCACGTGCACATGATTTTATCTTAAAGTAATGAACTGAACCAACTCTTAACTTCTGTCTGCAATAATGTTTTGAAAATAATAAATCAAAAGAATCTATTGAAAAGAATTTTTTACTACATGACATTTTATTTCACTTTTGAATACCAATTTCAATTTCGAAATTCCAGCAATGTGCACGCACGGTGGCAAGCGATGGAAATAACTTCAATAGTGAACCTATTAATTTAGTTAAAATTATAATTCCACTGATATTATTTGGCGTTTGCTTTAAAAAGTATGTCACATTTTTTATCACTCGAAATTTGTAAATGTCTACTAAAATAATTTCAGTAATTAATTTTGAAAAGCGATTAAAATTATTCAGTCATTTATATTTATTAGCTTTTAAAAGTTATTTTTCACTTACCTACTAAAAAGCGTTTCTAAAAGTTGCGAAGAATGCGGCAAACCTTCAACCAATAAATCCAAAGGTAATTCATTAGCGACGGCAATAAGGGCCGTAGGTCCAAGTTTCGATACGAAGGAAGCTGCTTCACGAAACTGTCTTCCTTCAGATAACACCAATACCCTTCGTAGGGCCAATCTAGGACTTAAAGGAGCTGTACGCTCCCTTCGAATACGTTCACCGCACTCTCTCATGGCACTACATCGGAAGTTAGGATATGAATGCTTATACAATGAAGATTCTTGATTGAGATGAATATACACCGGACGACATACTAACACACTTTTAGACGAAACAACTCAAGAGATTATAGAAAGGTTGACTTATATGAACACATTCTCAATTATTCATAATTTAGTGAAATCGCGTAAAAAGAGATACGACTTTTTTTTACATATATAATTGTACGTTTTTAACAACCAGTTAGATAAATATATATATTTTAAATTAATTTTTACATAAATAGCTTAAGGTAACCATTAATTAGCTTGAATTTATTTAGAACGATTTTTTTTATCTTGAAAATAATTTTATCTCCGTTTATATGTAATAATCCGGATAGAGTCCATTCCGGATAACGGATGGTGACAGGAAAATTGGAGGAAGATGTCACTTACATCTTTAATAACATCTGCAATAAATGTTCTATAAACGTTAACGCATTCATCAGCATTGTAGAAAAACTATGAAATAAATGTACCGCCATTTTTTATTTCAAATTTAATTTTTTTATCTTAAATGGGGGGTTCTGATACGAATTTATCCTTCATGTTTTTTTTACAGAAAATGTTGATAACATAGCGAAAATGATAGTTTATCGAGAAGATGGAGTTCGAGTCGCTTGGAATTTTAAAAACATGGAATGGGTTAAGAAGTACATCCAGACTGATACGGTTTAGAAACAATCTTGTGTACTTCAATAAAACTTATACTGCCTGCAATTACTTTATAAACAACTCTATATAACAGCGAATATCATCAAATTCAACTGTTGCATAAATTGTAATTAGTAGTTAACAAGCCGTTAACCATTTGTTAGAAAATCAGAGGGCTTAAAATTTTAAATTTTAACCAATCAGAAAGACAATATTGTTACTTAATAACAAACATAAGTAGCCTTTATGCAACCGGTCATTTATGTGGTAAAGACTGTTAACCAAAATATTGAAATAATAGTGAATAAATTATCACACAGGTTACCACAATCTAGTGTGACCAGTCAAGTCTGCATCTTATGAAATTTTTGTATTAAGAAGTTTATTAGAAATTTGACTTTGGCATCAATGTTGGTTCGATCAAGATCAAAATTCATCAAAACATACTAGTCACGTGATTCGCATTATATGTCAAATATTAATTTAAAAAAGAAACGTCTTCCGGAGTTGAACCGTGTCGAAAAGGTAACCGTGTTACCAACGTTTTGCCACCTGTCCAAAGGGGTTTTATCAAGGCAAGAAACTTAAAACAAACAAAGGAAAGTTCAAGGTAGATTACTAAAAGTCAGGTAATCAACTTGCCAACCAAGCCAGATTTTACACTGAAAGAAGTCTGAGTAATTAAGGAAATGTTTCCGTATTGTATAGAAGAAAAGTGTCACAAATCGTTAACCTCGACGTTAATGATTTCGATACCCTCCCTGAATTTCCTATTGAAAAATAAAGAAGACTTGGCAATCAAATCGCAATTATGAAAATCTATCTTGTGACCAGTATTGAAATGACTTGGCAGACTTGGAACAATGTTTTAACCTAACACTACGCTCATATTACAAAGTACACTCATAAAATTTAAAACTTGGACACCACAATTTCTGTAAACAAAAGTTTGCACATTGTGAAGCGGGTTTAAGGGTATCATTTACAATTCTAGCAGCAGGTAGTCTCAGCAGGGGTTATCTTATAGAAAGACTGTAGAATGAATCATTACACTAAGCACGTTTTAGAAAATAGGTAATTTACGTTGCTACTTAATTTTTTTCTTTAAAGAATATATTTGAAGGTATCGTTAATTAAACACCATAGCTCGATTAATTATCAAATCAAAATTTTGTTTAGGAAATGTTTACAAAATAAAATTAGAAATAATTTTGATTTAAAAAAACGTCTACAAGCAATAACTTTTAAATTAAATCAAAAAACTAAACATGGTTATTTGGGTTGACTGATTATTACTTATTTTTTAAATAAATCTAACCTACTAATTATTGTCATTTAGTGTATCGTAAACCCACTCATTCTGACAGATCTTACACGCCTCCTCACACTCCCATCCGGTCTAAAAATGTCAGTTGTTGAATTCCTAATTTTTCTAGCATTTTCTATATGTCAACCCAACAACCTTAATTTAGAGATGGTTCAACTAACTAATATTCTCATTGCGAACGGTTATAGCAAACAAGTTATCCAAAAAGTCATTAAACGTCACTCTCATCCTCGCCCTAAAGGTTTAAAAGAGATTTCTTTTACCACTTCAGAAACAATTCCAGCCTTTTTCTCTTATGTTCACAAAGTTATTGATCGAATAAGCAAACTCTTTCGAAAAAACGGCATTAAACCTATTTTTACATCTTCTAACAAAATCTCACAACTTTTACTTTCCCCTAAGGATAAGTTTCCGACTACTTCTTCTCAAGGTGTATATCGTATTCCTTGTTCATGTGGTTTAGTGTACCTACTCTATTAGCACACGTACACTCATGAAATTTAAAACTTGGACACCACAATTTCTGTAAACAAAAGATTGCACATTGTGAAGCGGGCTTAAGGGTATCATTTACAATTCTAACAGCAGGTAGTCTCAGCAGGGGTTATCTTATAGAAGGACTGTAGAATGAATCATTACACTAAGCACGTTTTAGAAAATAGGTAATTTACGTTGCTTACTTAATTTTTTCTTTAAAGAATATATTTGAAGGTATCGCTAATTAAACACCATAGCTCGATTAATTATCGAATCAAAATTTTGTTTAGGAAATGTTTACAAAATAAAATTAGAAATAATTTTGATTTAAAAACGTCTACAAGCAATAACTTTTAAATTAAATCAAAAAACTAAACATGGTTATTTGGGTTGACTGATTATTACTTATTTTTAAATAAATCTAACCTACTAATTATTGTAAGTTATTAAAAAAATCATTAAACTCTCTATTCATAATATTTAGTCCTTACAAAATGTATATTTTATGACGTTTCATTTTTTCTGTAGTTAATATAAAAAGTGAAAATAAAAACTAAGGCAATTCTTATTGTCAACGTATATATTTAGTTTTTGACAAGAATTTATTACATAATTATAATTAAGATACCAAGTTATAGTTTAAAATTAAATGAAAACGTTTTTTTAAAATAAAGGTATTACTATATAAATAAATATAAGAAATCAATAATGGGTGTGACCTCCATTATTATTGATACATTCTTGGAGGCGTCTGCTCATTGACGCTATCAAGGTATCAATATAATTAATATTAATCGTTTCCCATGCGGTATCAATGGCTGCAATTAGTGCATTACGGTTTACTGGTATAAAATTTGGCCCTTGTTGTCTTCGGATAACAGCAAGTATTCGAGCCCAAACATTTTCGATAATGTTAAAATCTGGGCTTTTGCTGGCCAGGGTAACAGCTCCAAGTTATTTTCTCGTATCCAATTGCGCACAACCCGCGAAGTATGAATAGGGGCGTTGTCCTTTAACAACAAAAATACATTATGAAAATGTTAATTCAACAGATTCCGAACTATTTTTTGGAGAAAGTATAGTGAAATAAGAATACTTACTTGTTGGAAAATATAATCTTCGTCTGGATAAAACACTTCGACTGAAGGTTGATTTTTTATGATAGCCCAACAAACTCCTGGACCCCACGCGCTAACCCAACCCCACACATTCACAGAAAAATAACCACTTCGTTTTTTAGGACATATGTGATTATTTTCGTAACGAGTTCCTTCCATTCTAAAAACTTTTAGTGGTCCATCGTTGCGGCTATTGAACGTTTTTTCGTCGCTAAAAATCACTCGATTCCAAAATTCCAAAGGTTCGTTCACATATCGCCTTGCAAATTCCAGACGACGTCTCATATTTTCGTCACTGAGAACTTCTTTCGCAGCAGCATTATACTTCTTTATTCCCATCTCCTTTAATCTTTTTGTGCAGTTATACGGCATCCGGGAAAATGTGTATCTGCTATAGCCCTGGGTATGTAGCAAATGGTTGTTCTGTTACGTAATGAAACAACTCGAGATCTTGAGCACGTGTAGATACTTTAGGTCTACCACTTCCGATGGCTCTTTCCAAAGTGTGTTCAAGATTCCATTTTACTCGGTAATGCCCTACGGTGCTTTTTGGTATATCTAACATACGTGAAATTTCACGCACGCTACGGCCCGCCGCTAATTCCGAAACAATCCGCGCTTTCAAATCAGCACCGAGATGAGGTGGCATTTTCACAACACTTGAAATTTTAAACTAAAATGGAATTTACATTTCTTACTTTATTTATTGGTTCACACTACCCTTCTCAAACAGTAGGTAATTGTTTATTTATTACATACTTCTAATGACCAATGTAACAACCCTTAGAGCAATATGACTCAAAGGAAGTAAATTAAACAAGCAAGGATATTCTATTGTTATTGAAACTTATTCATAAAGTAAAAGCCATTTCCTTATAATGCTAATGGACAGGATTTTCTTTTAAGTATTAAGATTACAATAGAGGACTTATAAACTTTTTCCTTAATAATTTCTTAGCAATAACATACACGTTTTTGGTTTTTAAGTTGTCATAAATTTGATATGATATAAATTTGTGTTTCTAATATTACATCACAAACTAATCTTTATTCGCCAAAAATTGTTGCTTAAGTTGTAAAGCTTCGTACACACCTGAACAACAAACCGAGCAACAAACATAACAACGAACCGAAAGTCAAACAGAACGACAAACGATCTTTTATGATTTCCACAATCCGAACAACAAACGGAACGTTTGTGCTGTTCCATAATTATTTTCAGTAGTTTTCAGTTCATATATATTTATTATTGAGAAGAGAAAATTGCGGAAAACAAGAAGATAGTGCCAACCAAATTTTACGCACAAAGAAGAGTAAAAATTATAATTTACTTCGCTTTTTTTTATTTTGGAAATTTCCCGCCCAAATGATGCTAATAGGGACATCATTTTTTCTTGCATTCTTAAACACTGATTAATTTAAAACATTTTTCTTCTGTCAACTCCATAATATTACCTAAAACACAACAAACCCACAAAAGAGGACAAAAATAAATAATTTAATTCTCCCGCATAAGTTTGTTCGCCGTTTTGTTTAGATTCGTCCAAACCTGCAAACGCATTCGCGCGCATTTTCTTTGATGTCGGAGAAAAAACCGACAAGTTGCGGGAACGCCGCAAACCGTTCGTGGAACAATCAGGACTTGCGAATCTGTTCTAAAATTCGTACGTAGCACCGTCCAAATTAATGTTCCGATTGCCGTTCGGTTCGTTGTTCTGTTTGTTCCTCGGTTTGTTGTTCAGGTGTGTACGAAGCTTTACAATAAGCATATTAATATGAACTATATCTTATGAAAGGAGAGTTATGTAACTATAATTAACGACTTAACGTTACGTTAGTAGATTCCATTTACTATTTACACTATTTTCTTGGAACATTCGATAATTAACTATCGGGATATGATGACCCTATACTTCGCAGGTTGTGCGCAACTGGATACAAGCAAATAACTTGGAGCTGTTACCCTGGCCAGCAAAAAGCCCAGATTTTAACATTATCGAAAATGTTTGGGCTCGAATACTTGCTGTTATCCGAAGACAACAAGGGCCAAATTTTATACCAGTAAACCGTAATGCACTAATTGCAGCCATTGATACCGCATGGGAAACGATTAATATTAATTATATTGATACCTTGATAGCGTCAATGAGCAGACGCCTCCAAGAATGTATCAATAATAATGGAGGTCACACCCATTATTGATTTCTTATATTTATTTATATAGTAATACCTTTATTTAAAAAAACGTTTTCATTTAATTTTAAACTATAACTTGGTATCTTAATTATAATTATGTAATAAATTCTTGTCAAAAAACTAAATATATACGTTGACAATAAGAATTGCCTTAGTTTTTATTTTCACTTTTATATTAACTACAGAAAAAATGAAACGTCATAAAATATACATTTTGTAAGGACTAAATATTATGAATAGAGAGTTTAATGATTTTTTTTAATAACTTACAATAATTAGTAGGTTAGATTTATTTAAAAATAAGTAATAATCAGTCAACCCAAATAACCATGTTTAGTTTTTTGATTTAATTTAAAAGTTATTGCTTGTAGACGTTTTTTAAATCAAAATTATTTCTAATTTTATTTTGTAAACATTTCCTAAACAAAATTTTGATTCGATAATTAATCGAGCTATGGTGTTTAATTAGCGATACCTTCAAATATATTCTTTAAAGAAAAAATTAAGTAAGCAACGTAAATTACCTATTTTCTAAAACGTGCTTAGTGTAATGATTCATTCTACAGTCCTTCTATAAGATAACCCCTGCTGAGACTACCTGCTGTTAGAATTGTAAATGATACCCTTAAGCCCGCTTCACAATGTGCAAACTTTTGTTTACAGAAATTGTGGTGTCCAAGTTTTAAATTTCATGAGTGTACATGTGCTAATAGAGTAGGTACACTAAACCACATGAACAAGGAATACGATATACACCTTGAAGGAAGTAGTTGGAAACTTATCCTTAGGGAAGGTAAAAAGTTGTGAGATTTTTTGTTAAAAAATGTAAAAATAGATTTAATGCCGTTTTTTCGAAAGAGTTTGCTTATTCGATCAATAACTTTGTGAACATAAGGAGAAAAGGCTGAAATTGTTTCTGAAGTGGTAAAAGAAATCTCTTTTAAACCTTTAGGGCGAGGATGAGAGTAACGTTTAATGACTTTTTGGATAACTTGTTTGCTATAACCGTTTGCAATGAAAATATTAGTTAGATGAACCATCTCTAAATTAAGGTTTTTGGATTGACATATAGAAAATGCTAGAAAAATTAGGAATTCAACAACTGACATTTTTGGACCGGATGGGAGTGTGAGGAGGCGTGTAAGATCTGTCAGTATGAGTGGGTTTACGATACACCAAATGACCTAATTCACCGTTGGGTTTCCGGCTGAGAAGTAGGTCAAGAAATGGAAGACACTTTTGTATGAGCGGTATCAATTATACACCTTTACCATGTTGAAATATTTGTTTGATAATTGCGAGAGAATCTTTGACGGAAACTTTTTGTAAAAAACTAACAAAGAGATCTCGTGATTTACCTTTAAATGATCTAAACATTGAATGAAATTGTGAGGGTTTCAAATGCGTCAAAGTGTTTTATCTAAAAATTTGGAGAGAAATTTGGCTAATTTGTCAATAGAAGATTGAATTGTACTAACAATGGGCCAAAGAGGTAGACCTTGTTTGTCAAATTTTAGCAAGATCATATAGACGAGAAAGTTTAGAAGTAGAAGGGACAAGTCGTCGCTGGGTCTCGAGAGGTAGATTAAAAGATTTGATAATTTCAATAACTTCGCGTTCAATCCCAGAAGTGGGGTCACGTGGTAAACACCTATATGTATCTTCTGATAACATGGAATGAAACTGATCTACATAAGTGACCGTATTCAGGATGACTGAAGCGTTACCTTTATCTTCTGGAAAAAAGTGATGTCAGGGTTCTCTTAAAGATCTTGTAAAGCTGTTTTTTTTTTTTGAAAGTGTTAGTTTGGGAACATTAGACGATTGCAGAGTTCTTGTAGTCTGAATCCGAATCGGATCAGCAGTATGACGAAGAAGAGTTTTAATCGAGGATTCTACAGCACAAATAATTTTGTCTTGAAGAATACGCTTAGGTGCGATGGCAAAGTTTAAACCTTTGGAAAGAACAGATTGTTGTTCAAAGTTAAGTTTATGATTAGATAACCTGATAACAGTTATTTGAGGGAAATAGTTGAAGATGTGGTAGGTCTGAGTGACTTAGACAAAAATAATTGAAATTTCTTACGATGGACTTCCGAAGATAATTTTTAATGAAAGGATGAATTGTTGAAAAGTAATTTTATCAAAAAATTAGCTAGTTCTAAATGTAAACGGAACAGTTGGGTAGCAACTCTATCTAAATCACTTTTGGTCTGTTGAATATGTTCACGTATTAAAAAACAGGACTGGCTTTGTGCAAAATGTTCTTAGAAGAGGGGTTTGTACGTGAAATTTAATTCTATGAAATGAAGGAATAATACTGTGATCTCGAAAACGAATAAGGAAGGCTAAAATAGATACAATCTTGTTAAGTTTTGGATGTAGTTTTAGAAAATATAGAAGTTTTTAGAATAAATATTTTCCTCTAGTATTTATACGTATAAGTATAGCTGTATTGCTATTTATTAAGGTTACAGAAATATTTCAGCTAAATTGTTTGATGATTATTTATTAATTATAATCGTTTCGCTTTTTTAATAAAAGCTTTATCAGTATATAAGTCTAAAACAATAAATTAAGTATAATAGTTTATAAAGTTAAGTTAATAATAGTGTGTTTTAGAAATCATGCATTATTTATAAGTTAAGTAATAAAAAAACTTACATTAATAAAATATAAATATATAACAATTACACAAAGATATAAATATTAAATTTTTTACTGAAGAAGTTTTTATTAAAAAGCGAAACTATTATAACTAATAAATAATCATCAAAAAAATTTACCTGAAATATTTCTGCAACCCTATTAAAATATTTTCCTAGTAGAGATTATTAATGTAAAAATTGAGGTTTTCACGGCCGGAGTCATAGTTAAAACAAAAACCTCTTCCTAGATTGGAGCGCGTCGAAAAGGTAACCGTAGTTGCTAACGTTTCGTCACCTAAACATAAATACAAACTAGGTTGAGCAAGCCGTGGAATTGAATTGATTTCCTTATTTTTTACAGCAAACTATGTAGATAACCGTAATTCAAGTAATTTTAATTTAATATCATTGAAATAAAATAATAGTAATAATAAAGTGATAAGGTAAGTTATTTCATCAAATTTAATTTTAATTTAAAAAAGTTGATCTTTTAGGGACTCTTTGTAGTTGCAGGTTAGGTCGAAAAACAAAATTTAATCCTTCTAGTTGACCTTTATCTTGTTAAATTCGCCTCATTCATTGTATATCGTTCGTTCTGTTGGTTTTGTAGTGTAACTACAGAACCAAATTATATATCACATAGATGCATGTACTATTACTCCACATCTTATGAAATAACAATAACAATCGCGTGACAATAATTTTGTAACAATATCCCCACCAATATCAATTTTACAAAAAAAGTTGTTGGAAATTTAATTGTCAATAACTTTTGTTTGAACCATTTTTTCTAAAAGCTAATTTTATTTTCAAATGTCAGAGTTCTGCGGTAAACGCTTGTTTTGTTTGTCTTGATAAAAAAAATTGTTTTTTAAGGTTGTTTGAAAGTTCGAAGTTAGAACATATCTTACTAGTTCCTACAATAATTTAAGTAAAATAATTGTAACAAAAATTGTTAAATTGTGAAGTGACATTATTTATAATCTTTTTTGTATATATTAAAAAATACTCTTGTAATTTCATAGAAATAAAAAATATTCAGCCTTGAAAAAGCTCCCTTGAGGGTGAAACGTCATCCAGTTCAACTAAAGGATTGAATTTTGTTTTTCATCCTAACTTCCAACTCGGAAAAGTCCCCAAAGGACAGGTTTTTTAAAAATAATAATGTGTACAAAACGTTTAGAGGAATTAGGTTCTATTTCTATTTAACTTGAACAAAATTATGATTTATGAAATTTATTTTTAATGAATAATATTTTGTTGGTTTTAATTTTAACAAGTTTTATTTATGGCATTAAATGCTAAAACGCCATGCCACAATAAATGATATTAACATCGTTTGATGTTTCTCTATTACAAACAAAAATAACATGTTTTATTGAAAAAACACGTTTGAATTGGAATAGCCTACAATATACAATTGTAAAGAAGAATTCATTATTTTGTAATCATTTTGTAAATTAAAAATATTATATACAGATTGGTTATAAATTCAGGGCCACTTAATTTACTCTTTGATTATCCGTGAAGGCAACAAGTTTTACAAGTATACAGGATGAGTATTTTCTAAACTTTGAACCAAATGGCTGACTTCCGGTTTAAGTGGAAATAATATCAACTTTATTTATTTTAAATGAATCAAGTAGTATTTTTTTAGGTTACAGTGATTCTTTGATAAACTTTCTTTAAAAAACTATAACACAAGTATAGCGCTAAAGTTACTAATAAATAAAGAGATGCTTTAGATTGGTACAATTAATCTTAGGAGGCTGTGAAAACTACTGTGGACAACGGTCAGAATACGATGGTTAGTAGTCTTTGAAAAACTATAAACAGGTATAGCGTTTAAAGTCACGAATCACGAAATCAAAATTTAACAGCAGTCGATCATCAAATTAATATTTTGCAATTTATGAAAACAGAAAACAGTAAATATAAATAACAGCTTATCTCTAACCAAACAACAAAAGAGAAAATAACTAGTTTAACAAATATTCAAAGTACCCCCCATTTAGTTGTATACATAAGGGTTTCTATTCACAATACTTCTTTGTACATCCTCCAGTATTTCGGGTGTTATTTCATCGTATTTTGACCGTTGTGCTCATTAGTTTTTACAGCCTCTTAAGATTAATTGTACCAATCGAAAGCATCTCTTTAGATCTTAAATAATAAATAACTAATTTATTAGTAATTTTAGCGCTATACTTATGTTACAGTTTTTTAAAGAAAATTTATTAAATAATTACTTTAGCCTAAAAATACATGTTTCATTTAAAAAATAAAATTGATATCATTTCCACTTACACCGGAAGTCAATCATTTTGTGCGACTTTTGAAAGGATAGTATCCCAATATCAATTTTCATCACATTCAAAGCATCTTTAACTTTCTATTTCGTGATATTCTCAAATTTGCAAAAAAAAAATTTTGACAAATTTTATGAAAATTTACACAAAGCTTAAGTCATATCTATGCTTTAGAACACATTTAATACTAACTTTTCAGCTTTAAATAAGAACGAATATATATTTAACATATATTTTTAAAAAACAACTTAACTGAAAGATTTTAAAATTTAAAAATAAGAAGTGCAAACATGTTATCTTCCAAAAATTGTTAAAGAAATACAAATTGAAATCTCAAATTTAACAAACTACCTATAGATGAAATTATTGTAAGTACTAAAATTCAATCACAAATTTAGATGTAATTCTAAAAATGCTTGTAAGGCAAAAATTGTTAAAATCATATTATCTTAAAAGGGTCAAAAAAACAAAGTAGTAGATGACATTTTTGCAGCCATCAATATAGGTACTAACGTTTAGATTTATAAAATCATTCCAAACTCGCTTCCCTTCCTTTTTTTGATTCACAGAATTTTTGCACGTAAATACAATATTTTTGGTTTTCATAAAATATTTACCGTTTCCCTTAACTAAAACGAATTTTATAATCAATGCTTATACCCTATATGTACAATATAGTTTAAAAGCTAATTGATTGTACTAACTATCCCTGAAAAAATATATAGGGTGATTTATTTAAAAATTTTGAGATATTGCTGGGTTTTGCATTTAGTTTCGCCTACAATAAAATTAATTAATAATAAATACAGCTACTGAGATATGGAGAAAACCTATTAATATAAATAGATGTTAAATTATATTAAGTTACTTTCTAACACAGCGTTAAAATAGGTGTCATTTTTACTGACAATTAGCTATATCTTCTAAAATATCCTGTACAATATATTGACAAGCTATATTTTTTTAAAGCTCTTGATGAGATCTTCTTGAATTTTATAGATAATATGGTGTGTTCTATTTAAAAAATGTAACTTTGTGCAGCCACGACTCTTTGGAACATCCTGTATAATCACAAATATTTTTAAATGTTCACTCAATAACTGTATTAAATGTGACAAGTTTTTTGAAAGTTATATCCGATGTCAGAAGTTTGCGCCATCCTGTATAATCAAAGGTATACATCTAAAGTCTGTCCACAAACAAAGCGAAGTAATAAGTCAACATGTTTAACAGATTCCAATGGCGTACGAAAGTATTGATACTTTTTCGAAAAGAGGGTTAAAAATGTAGAAGATGTGTAACCTTTCATCATTAATTAATTATTTTGACACATTTCATCTTATTAAATGGTCAAATTGACCTCCACCTACTTCCATGCAGTGGTATAAACTACTGACTGTAATAAACTGAAATTTGACACATGGGTTTGTCTAAACATTTTGGTTTATTATAGTCACTAGTTTTGGTATTCTAAAAAATTTAAATTTTTTTTTAAGTTTCACCACCCTGTAACTTTTTAACGAAGCTTTCCTGTTAAAAACTTTATATGAAAAACCCAATTTAAAATTTTCATCAAATAATACGTGGGTTTATTTTTTGGCCACCACTAGTGAATCACCCATGTTTATCAGAAATTGCTAATATCATTATCGATCACATTTTTAGAATTTTAACTAATTAATTACTAATAATTGAACTAGAAAGTATGTACTGTATTTGGTATGTAATTATAACAATAGCCTAACTAATGGTTATTGTCATATCATATCGGTATATCATAAGGTGTACTTACGCTGCAGTATTGAGTTTCATTGGAATGGCATCGAGTCCTAAATTTATTTCAAGGAAACGCGTGAAGAGGTTTGCGCTTTCTGACAACGAAAAACTATTGTGCCATAATCCGTTGAAAACAGTTCAAAGAGACAGTTGATATGTGTGTCACATATGGCTGGCATTGGAAAAACAACAATATTCAGACTTTTGCGTGAAGACAAAGTTTCTGTGCGTGAGCCTAGTTTATCTCATGGTAGAAAAAAACTGAAATACCCGAATATGTGAAAAGTACAATTAGAAGAATAATGCATTCGTTTTATTTAAAAAAGAAATACCCACATTAAATAAAATTGTGTCAGTTGTGAAGGAGGAAGAGGGTTATACCCAATTTAAAGGTTATACTGTGGGAAAAATGTGGCAAGACAAAAATCTAACCAGTGGACGACAGGTCTTTTAGAAGGATTATCTACAGGTTTAAGACCTCCTTCAGGAAAAGGGCGACGCTAAATTATTACGCATATGGAAGTGACGAAGGCTTTGTAGAGGGGTTTACTGCTATTTGAATCGAAAAATACTGGGATTACCACGACTATATGAATAGGGATGTTTTGAGAATATTTTGAACAAATGTTAGATTTAATACGAAAGGGTTGCGTAATTGTTATGGACAATGCCAGCTACCATTCCAGACAAATCGAACGTTTACCTGCAACTTCCTGAAAAAACACGTTATAATGGAATGGTTTTCCTCAAAAAATATTGCTTTCGAAAATGATATGGAAAAAAGGGAACTACTAAGTCTAGTACAAAGTGTTAGGAAAAAGTTAAAAAGATGTGCAGTTGACAAAATGGCAGCAAAACCTGATATTTTTGTTCTACGCTTACCGTCATACCATTGTGAATTAAACCCTATAATATTACAGGTGAAGGGTGCAGTAGCGAGATATAATACCACGTTTAAGTTAAGTGCCGTTCGACAACTTTTAATGACTTCTTTAGAGTGATGTGACTGCGGAAAAAGTGTATAGAACACGTAATGAAAAGGAACAAGAAATGTGGGAATTGACAATTTGATAGAAGTTACTATAGAGCCTATTGTAATTTCAGTTATGGTCAAATGATACTTCTTCCGAAGAAACAGATGAATTTTCAGAATAACTATTTAAAATTAAATAATTATTATTTTTCTATAAATTTAGTTTGTTCTTGCTATCGTGATTTTTTGTCAGCAAAACCCATGTACACGCCTATGATCTTTAATTTAGACCTCAAGAACAGGTACGTCCCATTGTTAACGGATTAGGAGGTATTTATAAATAACTTACGTTGTAACACTATAGTATGGAAGCGGTATATCCTAAAACTAGTTTTAAAATGTTTTATGTATTTCATACAAAATCGTGTACCGCTTATATGTAAAATAAATGAACTATTTTAATTTATTACTTCGCTTCGTTTCTACAACAGGCTTTACAAATGCACTAGTTGCACCTTACATAAATTACATGGGAAATTTAGGTATTATTTTTTGGACAGGGTACTGCTCATTCGCGCTATTGATGTGGCTCTTGTGTAACTAAAGTTCGAAAAAATGTTCAAATACTTTTCACATTTTTGCACCAATTTGTACCTATGTTTTGACCATTTTCGAACAGATACTTGTAATTCTAACATTTCCTTAGTAGAAACAAAAATTAGGTGACTATAACAAAACAAAACACAGGGTGTCACACCGGGAACCGCCATTAGCCGTAGGTATACGGAAAAGTATAGATTGAAAACTTTTAGAATGACTAAAACCAATAGGGCTCACTCAACTAAAATATTTTCAGTCTTCTGACCCTTCAGGTTGTACCGGAAGTCGACATCAACTTCGTTATTTTAAATAGAACACCCTGTATATTATTGCATTTTTCAGATTCTACGTCAAAGTTTAGGGTCACTTTGTATTATATTTTCTGTAGCTAAGAGTTATAGATTTCGAGATATTAATTTTTAGTAACATTTTTCACAGATGCAAAAGTTCACGGAAATATTTGTAACTTTTTTTCGGAATCTCCATATCGGGTTAATTTTTGGTTTGCATAAAGACAATAGACTATAACAAACGAAGATTAAAAATGTAATACTAAGTGTTTCATATTTGCTGTTACATTCTGACAACTTCAAAAGCAATAACTTTTTTAAGTCAAATAGAACACCCTTTATTTTTTCTCTTTCAGGAGCAAGTTAAATTCTATTTTGAATCATATAAGCATTGTTACCATTACGACTACTTTTGCGAGCGGTTTCCGATGAGATACCCTGTATAGGTTAGAGCAGTGCCCAGTGGCGCAACTAAACCATTATATCTTAGAATTTAAATCGATCGGGCGTGTTAAATCAGAATGAATAATGTGAAAAGAGGAATCTTTGTTTACAATTTATGTTAAATCACAACAGTGATTACATGAGAAAGACTGTAAATTCAGGTTCCATGTATTTGAAGTATACATTTTTAGCTTTTGAAACTGGCAATAACCTTTATTATTTGTGTGAATTATTTTAAGTACAAAATTTTCACCCAAGTGCAATTACATTCATAGATGTATACTGTGCTTTAACTTTTGTATGTTTTTGAACTCCGATATGTATTGTTTATATCTCTTAGGTCACATATTTAAGTTTAATTTTCAAATTAAAATCCCTGCGAAATAGAAACCTTTTACATCAATTGAAAATATTTTTGTTTTATTTAAAACTAGATTCAATTCCTTAATCTTTGTTTAAAAATTGATTAATATAAACTATACACCAATAATGTTTAATTTTAATTAAATTAGCAGAAAATGTAATATTGTAATTGTGCTTTAAAACTACCTAGTTCCTTTAATTCTTATTAATTGTAATCCCCTATTAATGGCTTTAAATAAATTTAAATTTGTGAGACCTGTACAGATAAACTTTAGGGAGCATAATAAATTCTGTCAACAATTAATCAGAAAACTTCTAACCTCTGCATTAAAACTCATAAGTTTTTATTCTGACGCATTACCTTCAAATTTCGGCAAGGTGATAAGTGGAAATCTTTTTGAAGGGGTGTAAACCTACATAATTTACACACTAATTTAAAATGCCAAGTTTGAATTATACTTGTGGAGTAAAGTTTCTTACCAAATAACACAAGAGCGTAAATTATATTTGGAAATTTTCTACGATCACCAATTTTTTAAAAGGATATTATCCCCTTCACTAGGCGACTGGGGATATTTTAAAAATATTTTTAAAGTACGAGACAATCATAAACAGATTTCACGGAAATGATGATATACAGGAATTACCGATGTATTGTACACTTTATTAAAGCTGTTTGAAACAAAAAATTTTGCAACTTTTGAAAGATTGAAATTTTTCGAAATACGATATGTAAATTTGTTGCAGATTTTAAACTTTTTCCTGGTTAGATAACACAAAAATACGTTGTCTTTGTTTTTTAAAGAATCTGCAGCTTGTTACTATTAATTAGAACCAGTTGTGACCCCCGTGTCCGCCGTAAATAGTCGATAGTGTAGTTTTTAAATTCATAAATTTTTTGTATCTATTTCTTTTAATTTTTATAGATTGCATTGTTTTTAAAAAAGAATAACACTATTTTCCCCCTAACGCTGTTTCACCCTGATCGCAGTAACCTCTCTAAACATTAACCCTCTCTCCCATCACATGATGATAACTAATAAAATCGAATGTTACTTGAAATAATAGTTTGTTTTTAAATTGTTAATGAGTGTGATTTTTTTAAAGAATAATATTAATGTTGAATATGTTTTTCCTTATTCTATGTATTGCTTTTAAAGAAAGAATTTGTAATAACTGTAATATTTGTAATTATTTGTAAATTTGTAATAACCAATACTGTTTAGTCCCGATCACTACTTAAATTGATTAAATCTAATTTAAATGAAAAAAAAAGTTTTGTTTTAAATTGTTATTATGAACGTAATTTCTTTAAAGAAAAAAATTGTAATAACTGTAACCTACCAACCAACACTGTTCATCCCCGATCACATGAAACAACTCAGTTGATTAAAACAAATTAATGTAAAAGTTTGTATTTGAAATTGTTTAATTTAAATGATGTGTAAAAGGGATTTTAGAACGTCAAAACAAACGTCAAATTCAAATTCTATGTTAAATTTTATGTAAATGGGACTTTGAACGTCAAAATAAAAGTTAAATTATTATTAGTTAATTTAAATTTTGTGTAAACTGAGCTTCAGAACGTTTTACACTAAACGTTAATTAAATTTTTGTAAACGGTGATCTAGAGTATTCTATACTATACGTTAAAATAAGTATCTTTTAATTCAAAAACAAATTTTACGTGAAACCCTGTATTTGAAATTGTTTAATCGGTTAACTTAATCTCTATTTATAGAAAAAAATGATTAGATTTGTTTTCGGGTAATATTACGGGGAAACATTTGTTTTTGAAAAAATGTATTGTTTTTAAAGAAAGAAATTGTAGACTAAATCGAATGTTTTTGGGCGCACTTTCATGGGGGGGGATATGTCTAGATTTGCGCTAGCAATGTGATTTAATCGCAGTCGAATGAATAACATTAAGACGTACTGTTTTGGTTTTAAACGGTTTTGAATGTACGGGATTAGCACTTATGTCAAAGATCCTCTACCCGACCGAACCAAAATTAATCGAAAAAAGTGTCAAAATTCGATTTCGGCGGAGGAGTTGCGAGTCCGTAACCTTGAACCCATGGGAAGTATTGATGTACAAAGATTTTTTATCATAATCCGTCGTCAAAAGTTTAGAGACCAAGAAAAAGCATTCGTTTAAATAAGAGTTAATGTTTCGTTTATAATATAACTTGAATATGACTTTTGTTTAATTTGTTTTTGACGTTTATTAAATGCCTTTTAGACCTATAATTTTACGTTTTACGAGAGAATTGTCTTTTACGAAAATTTAAGATGTCTTTTCCTATCGTAAATGTGTTTTTAAAATTTAAATAACTATAAAGGTTGTAATGCAAAACGATTTTGAAAAAGTATAGTTTTTAAAAATTTTCACTCTTTTGTCCTTTTTGAGGGTGCTTCCTGTCTTCAGTGACATTTTGATCATCAAATTCCGTTTCTGGGCAAACTAATTTTTGTATTACATTTGTTTTCGGAAAATTTGTTTTCGAAACATTTGTTTTCTAAAGGAATAATTATTTATTGAACGAACATTTTCACACACAATTATTACAGATTATTTAGTTTTCGATTTCAGAGAGACAATTTGATTATGAATTAATTGGCCGTTATCAATATTTTATTGCCATTAAGTTTCATTTTCAAATGGATTTGCAGACAGGTGATTTTGTTACCCATATTACACTTCATTACAATACAAGAAACGAAATGTGCCTACATTCATATGCAATCAGTGACATAGAATCATGTTATTATTACAAATTCAACTATAGTTTTAAAAATTTTAGTAGGCCACTTTGTGGAAACAAATGTAGAAAACAATCTATCCACGGTTATACTTTTCATGTCATCACTATGAATGTTGGTTGAGTGATGGCATCGAAATGATGACAGCAGCATATTGAGAGTAACATATTGGCCATATATCCTACATTATTACAACCTCACTTGGTATTATAGAGGTTTATAATGTAACAAAACTTATGTAAGATGACATTGGTCTAATGCTATTAAGTCATCATTTTTGTTTTATTTTAATAGTTCCACCATTAATAATAAAATAAATTTAAATAATTGACAAATTGAGTACTTTATCAACGTGATTTTACGTGATTTTAACCATCAAAGTATTAATAAAGTGCAAAGGAGAAAGTTGGCACCGAGACTACTTGTTTCCACTTGCAAATTGTACCTGGAAGGTCTTGACATAGGTAACATATTGCCTATGACGAACGTGTGTGCGACTTCATATATACTTCACTGCCAGTTGTACCACAAATAATTATTATTTAATGTTTGAACCACCAATCTTCTGTCTCTTGGTTATATCGAAGACTGCACAAATTCTTGTAAAACATTATTATTAAACGAATTGTGGGTCTGATTTTATTTTGTAGCTCTAATGCATTTTTTGTTCATGTACATCTTCCGATTTTAAGTAGCACCCAGAAAGAAATGCAAATGTGCTTGAGAGATGGGAAAGATCTTGGTGACGACCATATTGATTCTCTTCTTCTAATCCGGCGATGAGGAAAACCTTCTGCGTTCAAATATTTCTGAATATACTATCAAAATACGATGTTGAAATCAAATAAAATTTGGTGGTAAATTTGGATTCTCTTACACAAAGATTTTTGTTAAAAAGTTTGGTCCAGCCCATTCGTGGATGCGGTGTGGTTATCCACCTACTGTTTTTTATCGTTGATAGTACTATTTCAAAAAAGGATCATCCGAAAAAATTATCTGACGATGGAATTCTCTAGAATTTGTAATCGTCTGTCGCAGTCATCATCGTTCTATTCTCACACACTAACTAAATTTTTTGTGAACGTAATTTTTCATTTCTTAAAAAATGAGGCACCGATGTTTTGCTTTGCACCGCCATCAGTCGCCAAAATCTTTGTATTGTCGTCAATTTTAGAAATGTTGTATCTTAAATATCCTTCCATACCCCGTTTCTCCGGAATATATTTTCAATTTTGTTTACTGTCAGCGACTGATTGGTCGATCGGGTTTTACTTTTGTCAACCAGCCCAAACAAAGTTAAATTTTTGATTTGCTGGGTTGACTTGCAAAACGCAACTATCGAAAGAAGTTTGTTTTTGTAAAAATGTACTGTTACTAGATTTCTTGAATTTCGAAAATAATTATTTTCATCATTTTATCGAAAACATGTCGTGTTCACATTTTACGTGTCTATTCTGTAAATGTTCGTTTGTAAACGATTCGTTACATACCGATTATCGTTATCGTGTTGCGCTACGATCAGCTGATTGATTATAGGTAAATTCCTATTTTTATAACGTCTGTCGTTATTTTAAACGAACAATCTTCAAATTTGAGGATGGATAGTACATATTTTCGTACCCTACTGTCACCTATAACCTAAGTTTTGCGTTTTGACAGACACATATGGTAGTTATTAAAACTTTGTTTGCTTGTAGTTGTTGATAGGATTTTAGCAGAACAGTGAAAAAGATTTATGGTGTCAGGTCAACTATTGAAGGACTTGAGCTGAGCTGAAATCACCCGACAGCAATATACAATTTCTTTAAGAGAAATGGGGAAAACAACGCGGTTTTCCAGTACAAATGAATACAACCTCGATTCCCGAAGTACCTGATATTTCAAAAAAATCAGGTTTTAGCGAACCGCATGTTCAGATTCCCAACGAGTTGAGGAGAGTACAGGCACATTACTCGTTACCCCTTCCGATTTATAAGAATGCAGTCAGACAGAAGCATGCAAAACCAAAAGAAATGGCTTTTATATTAACTACAGAAAAAAATGAAACGTCATAAAATATACATTTTGTAAGGACTAAATATTATGAATAGAGAGTTTAATGATTTTTTTAATAACTTACAATAATTAGTAGGTTAGATTTATTTAAAAATAACTAATAATCAGTCAACCAAGAACGTGTATGTTATGCTAAGAAATTATTAAGGAAAAACGCAATTGCAGTATAAATATTTATAATTAGATATTTTCGAAAAGTTTATAAGTCCTCTATTGTAATCTTAATACTTAAAAGAAAATCCTGTCCATTAGCATTATAAGGAAATGGCTTTTACTTTATGTGAATAAGTTTCAATAACAATAGAGAATATCCTTGCTTGTTAAATAAATAAACAATTACCTACTGTTTGAGAAAGGGTGAGTGTGAACCAACAAATAAAGTAAGAAATGTAAATTCCATTTTAGTTTAAAATTTCAAGTGTTGTGAAAATGCCACCTCATCTCGGTGCTGATTTGAAAGCGCGGATTGTTTCGGAATTAGCGGCGGGTCGTAGCGTGCGTGTAATTTCACGTAAGTTAGATATACCAAAAGCACCGTTAGGGCATTACCGAGTAAAATGGAATCTTGAACACACTTTGGAAGGCCATCGGAAGTGGTAACCTAAAATCATCTACGCAGTGTTAATAAGATCTCGAGTTGTTTCATTACGTAACCAGATTT